>VYZR01014461.1:6825-19112 GCA_013400675.1 Oxylabes madagascariensis
CAGATTCCAGAAGGCTCATTCCAATGCCCAAATGTGTCCTACTAAGCTCCCACCGAGGCTTGGTCACTGAAATTCCAATTTACTGCACTGGTGGGGGCAGGAGAGGCACTTTAAACCCCAGTATTGGCCATGTGAAATATAGCAGATACACCATCTAGCACTTGCTAAGGCTCTGTGACACACAATCCTGCCCCAAGGTGATTCAGAGAGGACACTTGTGCATTCATCAGATATTTGCAGGGCAGCAGAGACTTTTCATTTAGCTTGCAGAGCTTCCCTGAACCATCCTTGCCCCTGAGACAGCTCATACTGCCACAACTACTTCCAATATTCTCTTTAAGAACTTTGCACCCTCAGCCCAATTTAGTCTTAAAACAGGATTATATCACAGGAGCAACACTTCAAACACAGACAAATCCTGAGGGTAAGTTCACCAGTACAAACCCCAGACCTCAGATACTGGTGATGTTCTAAAGGCTCCAGCAGAATTTGACAGAGAACCAGATGCTTGAAAAGGAGAGGTGTCTGAAGTGGATGGCATTCATGACCCCTGGGACTGCTTTTCTCCCTCTAATGACCAGGACCTTGAGGCCACTGATTTAAACAAATTCCACCTCCAGTACAGTGATTATGCCATTTACCAGCTCAGATCCTCTGAGTTGCTTCACTGGAGCTGCTTTTGGCTGAGAGAAACATCTCTGCCGTCTGAGGAGCTTGGGACAAGCAGCATTCATATCCTGGCCAGCCCTGCTAATGAGCACTGCAACCAGCAAGCTGAGCACCAGCACCGCCTGGGCTGCATGCGATCCTTGCTGCTTCCCTGCCTGCTGCTCTGGCCCACTTGCACAGCTTAGCACGTGCTAAGTATAAACTTGGTCTTTATCAGGTAAAGGATTTTCTACCTCTTGTCCTTCACCTGCTCAGGTGGGAAGGTCTCCTGGTGAAGCACCACCACTTCCCATAGGTGTGTAAGCTCACGCAGCGGAGTCACAGCTTGCTGGCATGACCGTGGCTCTTAAAATATGTCCTAAACTTAGCAACACAACACACCATTTTCTTCTTCAAACCCCTCTGTGGTGCTGTGGTACAGGTTAAAAAAAAACCCCAGGGCTGAAAATCTGCCCAAGTCCACTGTTTCCATCCCATCACTTAAGCTTGAAAAGAGGTCACAGCGTCACACCCAGCCACTGTCACACTGGTGCCACTCCTGCATTTGCTCACTATTGGGTTTGATAAAGACAGCAAGGGGAAAACTGCTGGTTTTCAGTTTGATGCCCCTGAATTTTATGCAGGCAGAGAAAATCCAGGAGCAGCTCAGGGACCACGAATACCTTGATACTAGAGGCTCAAATAACTGTACTTTTTTCTCATCAGAAAAAAGCAGCTCAAGTGAAACCGCTACTAATGAACAAAATGGTAGCAGCCAACATTTCTGGGCTCAGGAACCCAACCACAGATCCCATTAAAGCATGAGATTGGTCTCCAATCTCATGCCTTGTGTGTTTTGGCCCAGGCAAAGTAGCTCTTTGCCAAGTGATGCTCAGGCTCAGTTTGGGACTCAGCTCAGGACAAGGACAGTTTCCCAGGAGTGACTTCCACCCTATTTTAGAGGGTGAAAGAGTTAAAAATATGGAGAACTTTGCCCCCTGCAGTTCAACCTGTTGGCTGAAACACAAGTACTGTGATCAGCTCTGCTTCTCCCAAATCTGTAACTTGGCAGAAGTGGAAGATGAGCCTTCGTTGTGCAGAATCACACAAGTCCAGATTTCTGTTCTCCCCAATGGCCATCTTGGGAGCTCGCAGGAGAAGACTTTCCTCAAGCACATCCCAGTGGGAAGGCAACAAATTTCTGCTTACCAGAAACACAGTGAGCAAATGCTTCTTGGGGCTTCCTCAATCCGAGCCAGGCATGACCTTACTGTCTCCTAAGCAAGGACAACAGCTTTGCAAGGTCTCCCCGTTCCATTTTCTCCCCTCCAGTAGGTTCACTTTTACAATCCTGATAGTAATGGTGGAGAGGGGCACATGGATTGTTAGACCCTGCATTTCCCAAGCCATGCCAGACAGCCATGACCTTCCCTGAGTGACTTCCATCAGTGGAAAGGCTACAGCAAGAAACCTCAGCTATGGTACTGCCACATGAATTTACACTTTAAATCATCAGGCTCTTACCTTTACTTTTTCACCATTTATCTCCACAGTTTTAATCATAAAGTCAACCCCAATCGTGGCTCCTTGCCCTGGTGGGAAAAGCCCCTGGAAGAAAACAAGAGTTTGATAAAACTCATTTCTACAACAAGACAAAAGTCTCACTGGGTACCAATCCTCACCCTTTACCATCTTCAAAACTATTCATCCTTTGTCCCCTTCCCATGACACTTACTTCCATCACATTTAGAGTGTGACATTTCCCCAGCATGAAGGTTACCATAAATTCAACCCTGTTGTGTTTTCCCTGCCTTATACATCCCTAGTTATGCAGCAAGTCACTGACTTCAGAGATAGGAACACAGGAAAAGAAAGGGAGGGAAAAAGAGAAGGGGGAAAGCCCTTCTGTACAGTTGGAAGAAGCAGGGGAAGGGTGAAGACCTTCCATCCTACTTCCCAATGCATTGAAAGATGTGTGAACATCTGTGTGGGATGAGATGTATTTGCAACCTCACACATTCCCTTTTCCCTCCACAGCACCCTATGGCACTGATAGGCATTTCTGGCAGCTCTCAACAGCGGGGTTGCATCTCTGCACAGCATTTCAGGAGCAAAGCACGGAGCCAGCCACCACCAGTGCCACAGCAATGGCAAGGGACAGCGCAATGCTGGTGGTATTTGATTGCAGCACCATCAGAAAGGAGCAGCAGCAAATGAAATGAGAGCTTTTTGATTTCTGGTCTACCAAATCATGTTGATTTTGGGGCACATCCATCCCCTACAGCAGCTGTGCTGCCAAAGAACAAGCAGCAGAAGTTGCCAAAGATTTTTGCTGTTAACCTTTTGGGTACGACTGGCTTTATTGCCACTGAATGCCACATCTTTTTGCAGAGCATCTAAAATCACTATAGCTTCAAAACTAAAATTAACAGTGAAGGGGAAAATTGCTGACAATTTCTAGTGGAGGGTGCAACCACAACCTCACAACTTATGCTTTATGATGCATCGTGCAAAGTCTTCCCTTGCCCTGGATCGCAGAGGCTATTCTGCCACAAAAAAAGAGCCTGGACTGACAGCTCAGGACCCAGATTATTTATTTTCTAATGACAAATAACAGGGAGCCCTTTGTGCAGCAAAGGTTGGGGAGGAGACCAGGAGATGTGTTGGTCTTATAAATGGTCCAGAACACCACCAACACAGGCAGAGTTGTCCCAGTGGCTTTCAGAGGGGACTTTCCAACTTCAGAGAGGAATGAAGTTTCTCCAACACGAGCTCCAGAACAGGGCCAGGTGCAGCATAAGATACAGACGCACTGCTTGTGCCAGTATGTCACTGTATGTGATGTATGCACCGCAGGGGTGAACAACAAAATGCTTTGGAGCTGCGGTGCTGGCAGAGCCCTCAATGCAGAGCCACAGGCTCTACACTTCCATCCCAGTGCTGTCCCCATCCCAACATTCCACGATCCAAGAGGTGGCCACCCTTACCTGAGTGAAGCGACGGACTAAGCAGGTCTTCCCCACCCCGGCGTTGCCGATTAAAACAATTTTGAAGAGGAAATCATAATCTTCCATACTCATTTACGCAGCTGCAAGAGAGACAGAGAGCACAACACTGTGTGAACCAAGTCAGTGGGGACATGCCCTTTTATCCCTGCTGAACTTTATTACTCCAAATATTCAGAACAAAGGTCTCTTGGCACACACATGGCTCGTCAGATAAGGGAGAAGAGCACTTTTCACTCTGAGCCGGGGCATCCACGTAGTCAGAGTCAGCTGCTGTGAAACCTTGGCCCCATTTTGGTCCTCATGCCATCTCACCTGGCTGCCCACAAGTTAGAGATGCTGGTTTTCAGCTTTCCAAGCAGTGCTCCACAAACTTGAGACACTGGTACCTAGATGGTCCCAAATGTTTGTTTTGCTTTTAACTACATCAGCTCCAAAGGACAGCATGGACTTTGTCACAGTGTCTGAGGGGATCATGCAATTTACTCCTGTTAGGGAAATATCCCAAACCCCACCATGAGCTCCTTCAGGAGCACACTGGGTGCACCCTGGGAGCAGGGCTTGGGCACACATGAGGGCAGAACAGGTAGGGGACTTCATTTTAAAACAAGACCAGCAGTGCTTGCCTTGAAAACAGAAAGTGCTCAGTGTAGTGAAAAGTGGGGTAACAGTTTAGCCAAAGTATGAGAGGTTTTTAGAAGAGAAGAAATAATACACGCTATTAGGAATATTACTACTATGATAATTTTCTTTAGTTTTGTGAGGAATCTTTGGATTGCTCAAATGGGACGTGAACAGAGAGGAACTTAGGGATTATCCAGCACACTCCATGCCCCAAATCCAAGCCCCTTTCCAGGATGCAGAGACTGATATTTCAGCAATGTCACATGAGATGGGCAGGGTTGCCTACACGGGGGAAGATCCACACAACTCCCTATGCTGCTCACAGCACAGGGAGGACCAAACAAACAAAATGCAGAGCTGAGTTGCTGACAAATGCATTTGCTGCAGCTGAGCAAGTCATGAGGGATGAGCACCCACACCTCCATCTCCAGTGCTTCCAAGGACTGCTGCCAACGCTGGGCCCAGAAAAGGGGTCTGTAACCTCCCAGGAAAGCAACAACAACCAGAAGAGATTGAGCTGGAGATTTTAGGCAGAAAGAAAAACCCAGAGACAAGGAAGCAAAGGACAGTGTCCAAATCCAGCTATGTCCAGGAGAGTCCAGCTATTACATAAGGGATCAAAGATCTGTCCTCAAGATATCAGAAAAGAGACAAATTTACACACCCATCAGTTCAGATACAGTGTAAGGCAAAATCAAAACATCAGTACCTAACCCACCAGTACCTACAGATTAGGTCAAGAATGAGGTGATAAGAGTCAAAGATAAGTGTAGCAGAAGTATGGGGCAGATGGGTGGGGAATGGGGGGGAATATGTATTATGAAAGTGCTATCCTCGGTAAATCCCCAGATTGCTTAGAGGATTTTTACAGAGCTGATGTAGGGAGCAAATGCAGGCTGGGAGAAACCAGCTTTTCATGCTCAGTCCAAAGTCAGGGTGCTGTCTCCCACTGCCTCCAAAGGTCCTTCCTGTGGAGGGTTCATTGCCACACACACCAGAAGGCTCCAGCTACAGACTCCAGTCCCTCCAAACAGCTGTGATAGGCTTATAGTCAAACAATCAGAGAACACAAGATAAAGCTGAGACAGTCTGTTTCTGCCTGGCAGGGAACATTGAAACAGCTCTCCAAGAACCACCAAGAGTCTGGTGGACTTAAGGGCAAAAGAGGTAGAAGACTGACTCAGCTGCTTCACATCTATGTGGCCCTTGGCCTTTCCAACAGCCTAAGAAAAGGGTAACCACACCAATTAGTGACTAATGAGCTGCATCACATCAGCAGATGGTTAGTAGGAACATAGCTGAGTCACTGCAGAGACGTGTCACTTCAATCGGGTCACTTCACCCAGGTCAGGGACACAGTGCAGCACAGTGCCACCAAACAGTGGCAGCTGGAGGTGTCCTCCAGATGCTCTGACCTCACCTTGCTCCAACACACAAGTCCTTGCAGACCCTTCCTCTCTCAGTAGAGTGAAAGAGTGGGACCTTAAAAAACAGCCCAAAAAAATCACCCTTTTCTTACTTTCTGGGGTTCTTTGTGTAATCGTTTCATATCTCCGTGACTGGCTTTCCCAGAGTGGGACTGGATAACAAAAGCAGTATTAAACACACCTTGACAGTGCTCTTAAATGAAGACTAAATGTTAACATAAGGTTTCAAGGTTTCACACTAGCTTCTGCCATGCAGAAAAACATGATCATCCACCAAAAGCTATTTCAAGACTAATGATACTCACGCAGCACTGCATAATTATTCCTGGGATTCTTCATACCCCAGAGGGTATGCTCCACCCAGAGAGATTTCAGTTCCTTTATTTGCACCCTAAACAATCCAAAATTCAAATTTATCTTCTTAGGAAGTTTAAAAATAAACTTTCTCTGCAGATCTTTGAGGTCAGAAATGCTAAATGGCTCAGACATACCCTAGAGTTATGTCTGATTCCCTTCATTAGGCTGTAGGATTAATCATATGTGATAGTGACCCCAAACGGGAACGAAAGACGAGCCAAGACCATAAAACAAACCATGCAATGATGAGATTAAATGCCAGAACCGAAGAGATACGAGAAGTCAGGGCATGGGAAAGGAGAAAGCAAAGGAAGCAGCAAGGAAGAGAGAGCAGTGCTTTGTGAGGCAGAGTGGGCAGGTGAAGCTGCCCATCCCTGCCCTATCCCCCAGCTGGTGCTCCTCCCTCTGAGTGCACACGCTGCCCGTGCTGGATGCACAGACAAGGCACCGGCCACGTTATGGGATCCTCTGCTCCTGCACGCCAAGCGTTGCAGCCCAGTGACCTTTGCTGCTGACTCAGGCTCACACTACCCTCCCCTCTCCCCAGAGAAGATGTGTCTCAACCTCTACCCCACTTATCACAGCTGGGGAATGTGCATCTCAGCAATACAGCACATGGAATTATATGCTTTAAAAAAAACCCCAAACAAACGCAGAGCACAACTTCTCTATTTGTTTTTGTTTTCTTGGGTTTTTTGGTGTGGGTTTGGGTTTTTTCTTCCCCTCTCTTTTCTTGTGTTTGCAGGTGCAAGGCTCTGCCTCGCATCCCTGCAGTGGTTTAAAGTGTTCAGGATGCAGCTGCCTGTCCCACCCTCTGGAGGAGACAAGACCCTGCAGTGAGGGCAGGAGACGGGATGCCAGTCCATGCTTCAGTCACCCCTCATCACATTAATTTAAATCAGAAACACTACAGCACAGAGACATGCCCTGTCATGAGATGAAGCAGGAGTAGAGTCCAAGGCTGGCAGCAGGGCAGAAAATTTGGTTTCACAGCTGTTTTTCCCCAAGGCAGTTTATGCAGCTGGCATCCCAACCAGCCTCCATGGTCTGTTCCTGCCAGCCTCACACAGGATCAGTTTTGTGGGATTTCATTTCATTTTTGTCACTGCTTTGCTTCACTCCATCATGTGACCCCACACACGGTCACTCTGGACAGAACAAGAGGCCAGGAGGGATAAATGGAAGCAGGGCAACCACCTGGAGATGTGGTCCATCAGTGGAAATGCAGCTGAAGGATGGCAGGACACGTTTCAGACTTAGCTAGTTTTCAGAGATTCATAGAATCATTAAGGTTGGAAAAGACCTCTAAGATCATCAAGTTCAGCACTGCCAAGTCCACCACTAAAGCATTTCCTTTACTGATACATCTACATGTTTTTCAAACACTTCCAGGGATGGTGACTCCACCACTTCCCTGGGCAGCCTGTTCCAGTGCTTCATCACCCTTTCAGTGATGAAACTTTTCCTAATACCCAATCTAATTCTCCCCTGCAACTTGATGCTTCCTCTCATCCTATTGCTTTTCATGTGAGAGAGGAGATCAACCTCTACTTCACTACAGCCTCCTTTCAGGCAGTTGTAGAATGAGAAGGTCTCCCCTGAGCCTCCTTTTCTCCAGGCTAAGCACTCCCAGCTCCCTCAGCCACTCCTCATCAGACTTGTGCTCCAGACCCCTCATCAGTTCCATTGCCCTTCCCAGGACATGCTCCAGAGCCTCAGTGTTTCTCTCTTTGGGCAAGATGGTGCAATAAATGCTCTTGACATTCTTCAGTTATTAATTCCAATTCAACCAAAAGACTGGTGAGATCCACCCAAACCAAAGGCACAGGGACCAGAGACTTTCACCTCTCCTTCTCTCACCCAAGCTTGTACAAACAAGTTCCTGCTCCCATGGAGACACCTGAAAAGGGAATGCAGAAGCTGTGGGCTGCTTTTCCCATGTTCATGTTCAGCTGCTGTTGACTAGCACCCCCAGGTCATTTTCCACTGGGCAGCTTCCCAGTCACTCTGCCCCCAGTCTGTAATGCTGCCTGGGGTTGCCATGATCTAAGTGCAGGACCCAGCACTTTGCCTTGTTGTACCTCGCACAGAGGTTCAGATCCAGCTTGGCCTCAGATCCAGCCTGTCCAGCTCCCTCTGCACAGCCTTCCTGCCCCTCCAGCAGATCAACATTCCCACTCAACTTGACATGATCCACCTGACTGCCACCAGCACCTGACTGAAGGTGCCCTTGATCCCCTCTCCAGATCATTGATAAAGCTATTAAACAGCAGTGTCCCCAAAACTGAGCCCTTGGGAACACCCTTGGGACCAGCTGCCAGATGGATATCACTGCATTCACCACCTCTCTCTGAGCTCAGCCATCCAGCCAGTTTTCTACCCCATAAAGAGCTGCATGAAAAACAAAACAGAGCAAAAACTATCCACAGCTGCAAAGGTTTCTCCCCATTTAAGGATTAAGACCAAAACCATATCAAGCCAGGAACACTGATAATTTGCACCGCAGCCCTATCCCACCTCAAAACCCCATTACAACCTAGGGCTGCAATTAGACACAGAGAAGGATCTGCAGCTTTTCACCTGCTGGATCTAACCAATAGGCCAGGGCAGGTTTTGATGTATTTATACAGTTCTTAATAAACAAGTATTTTCTGTTTTTCATCATCCAACAGCTATAAACAAAAATAAATTTACACAAACATCTCAAGTTCAAACAGCAGCAGTTATGTATACAGATATTACATTGATTGCATACGCCATATGAGCCACAAAATTCAAAGCTGAGGCTAATATTTCAAGCAGAAAATTATTCCTCACAGGCCAGAAAATTGCAGGGAATTCAGGTCTGGACATGCTGCTGCATTACGTAACTCAGGATAAAATATTTTCGTTTCCAAAGCACCTGCCAACCCAAGCAGGCTCCTGCACTCAGCAAGCATGAGCCCAGCTCATGCCCCTCTGCAAAGGAGCAGGCTGGATTTCCCTCTGCTTCCTCACCCACCTTCCTCCCTCCTCATCTCTGTAGGGTTTAATTTCCCTTCCATTCACACTAGGAAAATTAAGAGGAACTTAATTCCCAAGAAAGTCTGGATCATGCATGCCTCTGTGCTGATGGTGGCAAAACCACAAGTACATGGGATACACGCTCTTGGCATGGTGCAGCATTAAAACTCCAGCAATGTCTTGTCCAAAATCAAGGGAGAAAGATTTATTGCAGGCACTTGCGGTTGCTGAGCTTGACATCTCTCAACTCCTCCCACCACACCTGCCATTGCAGGTGAGCTAAATCCAGTTGCCTGTGCTCTGGCAATCCTAAACATACCTCTTCACAGAAGGGAGAAGGTCCCAACAGTGCTCAATAAATCCATCCAACACTTCCAGGAGGCATCAAGCAACTATGCACATAGTGCAGGGAGGCATGGGGCTTCCCCATGCATGGCAGACCCAGCAACACTGGCTGATGAGCTACTGATCATTCAAAAGTCTAGACACATTTTAAAAAGTGCATCTGGAAAAAAAACAGACGATGAAAACCTCAGCCCTACCCTATAGAGAGATTCATGCTCCTCAATGCTTCACTCAGAATGTTTCTCCTACAGCAGCCAAGCAAGTTGAGTAGGTACAAGTTGCCATGTATCAGATGTATGTTTTATCCCACAGATATATTTCTATAAATAAAAGGAAAGCTGGAGCTGAGGGGTTTTGGATCAATGACCATACAGAGCACACAGGCCTTCCCCTTACCTCTTTTGCCACCATGGCAAATTTGCAGCTCACTGAACTACTTTGCTCAAGTCATGGCTCACACGTGAGTCGGCCTCCAGGAGCTTGTGCAGGTACTACAGAGGAACCCAGTGACCAGCAATTACAGCTGCTTCACCACAGAACAAGCAGCTAAATCCAGCACCAGTATCATCCCAAAGAAGAGCTCCAGAGAACAGGATGCTCTGCTGTGGAGCTCCCACTAAAGACACCCCAGCCTCACCTCAGCCCATGGCTGGACATCAGAGGTAACTGCCTGCAGACTGCCCTCTCCATCTGCCTGCTTGCCTTAACACTAGAGGTTACAGATCTCACACTCAGGAACAAACTCTGGATTTTCACATATTCCAGGCATCCCCTGACAGTGGAAAGTCTTTGTGTCCAGGCTCTCCACTGCTGAGTGAACTCTTCTGGGCGGGTTTGCTACTACTGGTGTCAAGAGCACCATTAACACACAGCGCTAATCCTTTTTGGTTGGAGGGTGGGAAGATGTGTTTGGGTTGGACACGTCCTTGTGGATCCCAGTGCCACCAAAAACCCTTCAGGAGAGATCAGGCAACTCACAGCTTGCCTGGTGCAGTGTCCTCATGTAACTTTCCCACCTCCTGGAGGGAGAGGAGACTCAGAGACATTTGTGCACATCAGCCTTGGGAATGGCCATGGAAGGGCTAAATATCACATGCAGACAGCAAGTTATATTCCATCACACACATGTGAGGATTGGACTGTTAATCAATAATAATTCTCCTCGCACAGATAAACTAATCGGATTTCTGTGTCATGTAGGAATAATGAGGTACATGCAGTAATTACAAAATGATAAATAGAAAATTAATTTCTTTAAGATTAAAAAAAACACTGCTGACATGCACAGCCACAGTGCCTCAATGGTGTCTGACCAAACCACATACCAGCACCCCCAGGATACACACCATCTTCAGAAGCGTGAGAACAGCCTGACACTCCATTTACTGTCAGAATCTGTGTTTTCACTGCAAAAAAGTTGGTGCAATATTAACACGTGCTATTATAAACATCTTTTAAGTTGTTTATAAAATCATCATCATGCCTGGAGATGGGGACAATACTGCATGCTCAAAACAACACTCCCTTGGTCTTGGCTACATTTTAGCACATCCTGCGACCACCAGGCTGTACACTCTGCAGCAAAACGTTTTTGTGTGTTGAAGCAGTTACAGCCAGCACAGCAGACAGGCTGACTTCCAAGTGTGGAAAAAACTGCACTTCCAAAAATCCAGCCAAAAAATGCTATTTCATCCACTCAAAAACAACAGCCTCTTCCCAAAGGGGGAAAAAACCCCACACCGACAAAATTATTTTTCAAACTACAGCCAAGAGGTAACTGAAACATTTCTTGCATGGAAAAGCCAGGAAAGCTTACCACATCCAGCTCCCTAGGTGAAATAAAGTTCCCACACCAAGACCTGACCCACTAAAATGGGGAAACCCACCAGCAACATACTTACACAGATTTTGTGTCTTTAGCAGATACAGGATCAGGCTGAAGCCCAGGTGTCTCCCACGAGGTTTCTGGGGACAGTGCAACTCCAAGCAGTGAAGTGCAGGCTTCCCACCTCACAAGGAGGCACAGTGGAGAAACAAAGCCTTGGTTTAGAATAAAGGCTTGTGCATGTCAAACACATAAAAAGCAAAGAAGTCTCCTGATGCATTAGTTTCCTGGGCTGGCAGGGGTTTGAGTGGCATCATGATCATATGTGGAAAAGTTTTGAAATTGGGTGACAAGATCCTACTAAAAACTTGGAAGATTAGACAGCTTGACACTGTCGTTTTTGAAAATATATGAGAAAAGCTATCATAACTAAAGAATTTCAATAAAGTATTTACAGGAACATCGTGACTCAAATGAGGTTGCAAGTGCAGAATTAGCACAAGTGTAACTATGTCATTTAGCAGTGACATAATCATAAATGTATTGTGAAATATGAGTATGTGCCTCAGATACACTTTCATAACCCAGACTAAGAAAATTTTCTTGAGTTTTAACTGCAGTGACATGTCTTACTGCTGTTGACCATCTTGTTTTCATTGTGTCAGAATCTGTGGTATGAACAAAATAAAATGAAAAAAAAAATCTAATAAGGTTTTACTTAGCAAGAATGCTTTCTAATTGAAAAAAATAAGCCATTATTTCCATCTCTTCACTTCTGCTTAAGTAAGCTTGTGATTTACTGGGATTTATATCACTTGTCCATCAAACCTATTAGAAGTAATAAGTAATTACACCTCAGCTAATTGCATTTTCAGGTGTCTGAGGTCTGGGCTGTGCTTGGTACCTCACAGCTTGGGCTGTGGGCTCCATGCAGCCCTGTGCATGATGCTCCTCTGCCAGGCCATGTCAATGCCATGCCACTGGTGAAGGCCAGGCTGTGCCACATCAACAGTGTCCTGGAGCAGCAATCAAAAAGTTTAAAAAAAAAAAAAA
>VYZR01014461.1:51661-63716 GCA_013400675.1 Oxylabes madagascariensis
TGTTTTTCTGTGTTAGTTCTCATGACACAGCCTTTTTGTGGTTTTGCTATGTTTAGCCTTCTGACCAGGCAGCAGCCACTCAAGCAACCCTGCTGTCTTTAAGCAGCACTTGAGATTGTTCAACTTGCTCCAGACAAATCCTTGTGCAAACAGAGCTGGAGTAAGATGTGGAACAGTTTTCTCCTAAGTTTGGGGGATTTTTTATTACTGATACTACTAATGTATTTTCCTTAATGGAACTAACTCTTGCATATAGGGAGTTGTATATTACCCTTGCACACGTAGCCAAATACAATTTTATAATTAATGGCAGAGTAGATGGGCAAAAAGGAGAATTAGGTACTAAAATGTTTCACATATGATAGGTGGAAAAAAAAAGCTAATCCCTATTGTCATTTTTGCAATGCTCCTGCTCCCAATGAAGGCTGTTGTGCTGTGAACTCTTACTATGCAATGATTTCCTTTCTCCATTCTGGTAATGGTGAATGTTGCCCTCTGATGAGGGCAGTGAGGTGGCAGCTGTTTCAGAGAGACCTTCAGTAGCTTCACTGTACATACTCTGCCTCAGTGGATGTCACCTGAGAGAGTAATTGCATCCCCCAAGAGTTAGATTGTTGCCGTTAACCTTTCTGGAGAAACAAACATGAAGTAGAGGTAGGTGCAATCCTCTCATGAGTTGGCAGCCAGGTGGGTGCTGTGTGTCACCAGGGATGACAGGCAGTCACACTTTACTAACACAGCAGTGAGGTGCATTTGGACTCCTGAAAATTCCTGCCCACTGAAAGCTCTCATCTCCAGGGTAAATTGTGACTGGGGAAAGTGCTGTCACAGTGCTACCTCCTGGAAACAAGGGGGTGATGAAATGTAGTTTATTTTAGTAGGTCCAATGAGAATAACTGAATGTCATTCATTATAAATATTTACACAATAATTCATAAGTATTTTTATAGTGTAAATTGTTTACATATCTGGACAGCTAGGCATATATGTATGTATATAAAATGTATGTATTTAAATACATTTGTATACATTGTTTTATATGTTATTCATAATTTAACACTAATTAAAATACAAATTAGTAAGTATTGAGAACCATGGAAAAGGAGAGGAGCTTAGTGTTGTTGACAAACTCATGGGATGGAGAAGCTATTCCCTCTTGAGAACAAATTGAACACAAATGTCTGGTCCACAACAAATACAGTTGGCATGAATTGTTTTGTTAAAATGTCTGCTCACGTCTGTCGTTTACACTCTTATCCTTGAGAGGGTGGATTAACCTTGTCATGAGTACTGAGGCATGTGACGTGCATGGCCATGAAAGCAAGGATGTGAGGGGTCTCTCACAAGTTTCTGTCAACACTTGAGTGATGTGGCTCTCTGGGATGGGTGGCATTGCTGCCATTCATTCCGAGTGGCCCTGCAGCCTCATTTGCATGGGTTTGATAGTACCTCAGATATCCCAGCCTTTTGCTATATTCAGTTCTCTGTTACCTGAAGTTAAATTTAGGTACAAATCACAGCAGCCAAGATCCTGCTTTTGGAATATGTCTGCCTCACTCATTCTCTCTCTGCTATGACTGGCTCTGCTTCTTGGGTACTGGCGATTTACCATCTTATTTCTCCCAAAGGAAACATGCACCCTGAACTTTCCCTGTGCTATGGCAGTCCTTCATGTGTGCAACCTCCAGGTAATGTTCACTTCCATGGATGTAAGGGAATAGCTATGCCAGTCTTTCCTGAGTTTACTGCTCAGCAGTCAGTGACATAGCAGGAAAAACAAGGCATTATTTTGCTCGTATCCACCATCCACAAATGGCATTTGGTTTTCATCACCATTTTGTTTCTAGCTAATGTGTCTGCCAACATACAGGTTTTCCAAACTCCCTTTTTTTCCCTTTTCCTACTATTTCCTTGTCACCCATAAGTAGTACATTGCACTCAGTGTTTAGTGTGAGAGAAACCCTAGGATAATTCCCTATAGTAATAATTTGTTAGCTGTAGGGAGATGGTGATTCTGGTGGCTGCAGAATTCCACCTATAGCATCCCATCATTATAAAGAAAAAAGTAAGCTTGGAAGAAGGAGCCCTCCTTGAATCTGGGTGGGGAAACAGATGTAATAATACTTAAAAAGTAGACAAAAAGTGCTCTTCATGTGCCAAGTTTCATATATTTAACCTTTGCATTTTAAAATTTTAAAGTTGTACCTCCTATTTCCTAAACTGATGACACCTGAGGAAAAACATCTCTCTAGCCAGTTGCTTCCAATACCTCCAGTACAGAAGCGGTGTTTTGCAGATGCCCTGGGAAAATGCATACCCACGTCATTGCTGGGAACCAGCCTATCATAGCTAAAATACAGTAGTGCAAAAACCTATCAGCAGGCTAAGCAAAGCCAGCCCTTCGTTAAGTAGACACCTTACGTCTACAGTGTTCTGTGTGCAAGCTATTATCCCCTGGAAAACTTGCTGACACATTTTAATAAGGAGAATTAAAGACTTAGCAGTACTTCTCTAGGGTCCCCCTAACTTTAGCACATTCATAATCATAGTCAACTACTGCTCTTTCTTAGTAAAGACTATATTGGAAGCCATCTGTAGATAAATAATTTCTTGATGCAGTTTTAACTATTCACCCGTTCCCGGTTTTGACATCAGCAGATATGTTCACATTTCTGAGTCCAAAATGCAAGGTGGCTTTGTGTTATTTCTTTAGAAAACAGTAAAAGTCATAAAAGAAGCCCTTGTTTTCAAAATAGAAACGTTAGATTTGTATTTTATTTTAAATAAAATGAATGCATGCAGGTGGTTGTGTAAGTCATTGCAGGGTTTGTTCAGGCAGGGTTTGTGGTTTCCTAGCCCACCTGCTTTGCCTGCAGAGCAGCAAAGAGAGCACGGTTTGTGTTAGCAATCATAAATCCTGTTCATACCTTCTCTCCTGGCAGACTCCTAGGGACACGGCTGTAAGGTGAAACCCGGGCTGGACGCAGCTGGACGGGGAGGGAGGGAATGGCAGAGCTTCCCCTGCAGAGCCCGAGGAGCCCTGTAACGTGAACGGGCACAGAAAGAGCCTCTCTCGGTCCCTCCCCCTCCCAGCTGCCCTCGGGTCACACTGCTCAAGTCTTCAGGGTACCCGAATACTACGTGGTGCTGCAAAATGCGCGTCAGGGGCGGTGATCTCTGCTGGCTCTGAACCTGGAGATGCTGCTCTCGCTGCCTTGGCTGCTGGCCCACTGTAGCGGTGGGTGTCCGCCAGCAGAGGGTGGCTCTAAGACAGTTTACGTATTGCTGTAATGTTTAAACACTCTATAGTGTGAATATGGAGCGCGACGGCCTCGGTGCTTCCTTTAGTGCCTAATACTTCATCTTTAGTAATTACAAGAAAGGAGTATCTAGCACAGATTTTTGTTTCAGCTTTCCTTCGCTGATTTGGTTTTGGATTTTTCTCCTCTGGCATTATTCCAGGTAGGAAGAACCAAATATAGTTAAATTTAGAAAGGTTTGAAATAATGTTGGTGTTGATTGGGAACTACTTCTGCCTAGGACCAAGGCATTTGAAATAAATAATTGCATAAGTTGTCAGCACTCTAGCATTTATTAGGGATTGAAACATAAGACATTAGTAGTGAATGGAAGTAATTTCCCTGAACTTCAGACACCTAATAGATGCCCAGTATGTGCTTGGGCTTTCCTTACACTCTCTGGAGAGCACTGCACACATCCCAAGATTAATTTCAGCACCTCTTACCCTAATTCAAGATTTCAGTTTAGAGAACACAGGCTAGCAGAAGCCTGAGCCCAAACAGCACTTGGGTGTGTATAATTCTCACATGGAGTCCCACTATGTGCGACAGGTAATGACTAGATAGTTAATTATGTGAGTAATTTATGTAGGAATGGGCTCAATTCTTGTGTCTGTGTTGCAGGGAGACTTAATTCATCTCTTGAGATGTTTATTCCTTTCCGTTGGCCACAGAGGAAGAGGTTAGACTAGCTCAAGGTTAGATATCTGATCCCCACATCTATCTGAGATACAGCTCAGCCACCGTGCCTGCAGGCTGCTGCTGCTAACATCAGGTAATACTGTGCTTAATCTTTGAAGGTCTCCACGCACTTAGTAGATTTTATGGATCTGATTTCACATCTAAGGGAATGAAGTGTAACAGTTAAACTCATGTAATTAGTAGACATTAACTTTTCTGAAATCAGTGGAATTCCACATGGGACTGTGTGTGCATGAATAAGTAGTTCAGGCTGTTGATGACTGGAGACCTGTTGAGAAGCCTTACAAAATAAAAGGTAGTAGTAAATGATGATGGAAAATGTTTCATGTTCTAATATATAGTGATTTATATTCTGAATTAGANGTCATTAACTTTTCTGAAATCAGTGGAATTCCACATGGGACCATGTGTGCATGAATAAGTAGTTCAGGCTGTTGATGACTGGAGACCTGTTGAGAAGCCTTACAAAATAAAAGGTAGTAGTAAATGATGATGGAAAATGTTTCATGTTCTAATATATAGTGATTTATATTCTGAATTAGATGTTGTGTTCAGAATTTTCCTACATATCTTTAAGTAGTTTTAAGAGGTTTGAACTAAAATCAAACATTTCCGGTTTCGATTTTAGTTTATTTACCACTCAGAAATGATTTTCAAAATGGAATTCCTATCTAAAGTTCTTTAATTAAAAAACCCAAACACCTGAATACCAGCATTTTTGAACTACTGCAGAAGTATAGCACAGATGCAGGCTTAGTATTCACTAGCGTAGGTAAAATTCCTCTGTTTGCAAAAATAGAGCAGCTTAGGGACCAACTCAAGCAAAAAATTGAAGAGGCATCTTCACAAAGGCTACCAACAGCAGATGACCTCTGGCTTTCTCTTCCGCAAAAGACAGGCAATACCAAATGTGAATAGGATTCACTTCCTCCTCATTGGCCGGTATCAAGCCTTTCGAACCCGTCTCCAAAACCGTGTCCATGGTGCAAGAAGTGTGTTTGATGTATGTAAACACAGAGACATGGCACAACAGTGATTAAGGGATTAGAGGCAAAGAGTCAGGAGTATAAGAGAAGGTTATTGCAGACACAAGGGTGTATTCATGACACCAGCATACACTGTGGTTCTTCTGGAAGTTTCCAGTCTGCACCAGACTATACAGAGCTTTCTGCAGGACTTAAGCGTGCCCAGCACTTGTGCTCTGCTTGAGGTTAATAAGATGGAAAATCCGGTGTGTGATTCCTTGCTGTAATGACCTGTTTGTATACAGATGGGTTTCAAGTTATGGAAATGACCCATGACTTATGAAATAGCCTCTTCCTGTTTGCAATGATTCAGTGAAATATTGAGTCATCTCTAACCCTTGAGCCTTCCCTGTACAGGCTCTTTGTTGTTTGCGACCTGTCCCCTGGGATTTGGATTGATGATACTGGACAACTGTTTCCACTTGAACTGGTTCCAGTTTTACCAGTTTTGGATGAATTACTGCTCTTTCCTAGGGAAAAGGTTTGATCCACATCACTGCTGATTTGAATTATAATAACTTACTGAAAAATTACCTGTGTATAGTTAGGTTTAAATTAATGAATTCTTCATTTGGGGGATTAATTTCTTGTATTTGCTCTGTGTACCTAACTGTCCTCCCACAGAGTAATGAGTCCAGGGGTCCACAAAGTTCTGGATTCAGATGGAAAATACATACTGTAATGCTCCATCAGATTATATTTCACTGCCTTTTGGAGAGAGGCCCTAATGCCAGTGAAATCTCAGCAATATGACATCTGACCCTTCAAGGGATGAAATAGAGTCGGTGCCTAAAAACATAACACAAAATCTTTCGTGAGGTATTTCGTTGGGTATTTTATCCTTTCTCTACAGAATATAGCAAAGGCTTAGGTAGAGCAGGTTGGATGGCCCTAATTTACAGTGGTTAAGTTTAGTTTAACTTTGATATAACGTCTTGGCTGAAGAGCTGCATTTCTAGTGGCTGTGCAGACTGCTGGGTGTTTTGCCAAATAGCTGAAGATTGCAGAGCGATGTTGTTGTTGTTAATTCATTTCTGCCAGAGAGACATTCCTGTTCTCTGGGACAGCGTCATAAGTCACTTACTGGTCTTGCCCATCACTGGACCCGGTGTGAACTCAAGCATAATGTATATGCCAGTTTACAGCCACCATGCCTTCCTAGAAGCAGCTCATTTCTCATTTTAGCTGTTATCCTACAGAGGAGGGGGAAAGAAGGCGGAACAAGCCAAATTACATCGGTAAGGTAAAAGAGCCAACAGTTTTCCAGGTTTGAAATGCAATGCCTTTAGATATTGACAACTGACAGTTGCTTTATCAAGGCACAGAATTTTGCAGTCTTTGACAAGTTAAATACAGATGCAACATGAGGCATTTTCTTGTGGAACATTTTAATGGCTATTCTTGGTTTGCTCAGTGGGATCTTACTTTCTTGGAGCCGAGATTTGTCACCAGTTAATTGATTTATCTGAACTTTGTGCCAAAATCAACAAGGAAGAAATTGACAGGATGGACTTTAGAAACAGGGAAGTTGTGACATGTTTGACAAGAACGCATGCTCGGAGGAAGATCTACTTCTTCAAAAAGCAGTTTCCTATCAGCAAAACAAGCTCTACTCTTTCCTGCACTTATGTTGTCTCTGCCTTGCAGCAATGCCATGGAGATGCTTCATCTTGTGAGAAGCCAAGGGAAGGAGATTTACTAAAGAACAAACTTGCAGATGCTATTGCGACTCCAGTCATTCTATTGCGTTGAGCTAAGGCAAGCATAAAGTAAGCTGAGACTGTAAGGATTAGAAGTCTTTGCAGTTATTACAGGGTCTGTTTTTCTACTGACATGCTGCAACTTCTATGACAAGGGAAAGAAGTACATACTGGTACAACAGTACAGAAAAATATCATCCTGCTGCCTGGTCATGGGTGACGGGGGGCAGACATGTCAATCTCCTGAGAGAAATCAACACTGCAAAACTTGGATGGTTGAAAACTGCCATTTTTTAATACTGAAAGATCAAACTTTAAGCAGTGGAAAATGTGAGGCAGTGCCCAGAGCAGTTCTATCTTTCAGAAATGTAACTAAACACAAGTAGCCAGGAGTTCCAGAACTAACTTAAAACACAGATGATGCCACTTCTCTCTCCATTCTTCTCCTCACCCTTCCCTGAAACACTACAACCAAAACCCAACAGCACACCATGACTTCACAAGCCTCAATATTCACTCACACATAAAGAAGAACATGTGAAGCTTTTTAAAATCCTTTTGACAACTGGTACAAGAAAACTGTTCAGCTATGAGTGGAATGTCCTCTTACAAAATGCCAAACAGCCTTGTGTTTTTTAGGCCAAAAGCTAACGAGTTGAACTGTGAGCTCTTATTACTTCTTCGTTCCTCCACAGTAAGGATCTAGAGTGCTTTAAAAATGCTGAGAGCATGAGAGTGACAAGAAAAGCAGGAATGTAAGGACATACTGTGCTGAAGAAATTTTAATTATTTTTGTAAAACAAAATTGATTGTGATGGAGGTCCTGCATTTGCAATTTGAGCCAGGAGCCAGGGCTGTTTTCTCAACCATGACCCTTACATACTGCCTTGTATCCTTGTGTAGGAACACCTAATTTGGTAAAATCACAGAGTAATTTTAAGGAGATAGATCCTAAGAAATTAAACAGCTGCTTGAACCATTCATGTTTTAACTTTTTCTCAGTGAAAGCATGATTTAATTTTAGTGTGTGCAGTGCATGTGTGAGGCTCTTTCCATCATTTTTATTACTGGATGTGTGCAGTGATGGATCTCCGGGCACGTGAGTTTGGTTCCAGTTCAGTGTGGGCACACGACCACCTTGCCATTGAATTAAATATCTCTGGTATGGAGTTCATACGAGTTTTTTAGCAGTTGGTAGCTGATACCTAATCTGACATGAAATTACAATGGCACAGAGAGAGCAGTAGTTGTATCACATTAAGTGTGTCAGTAAGAAATCAGAAAAATTTTACAGATATTTTAACCGACAGCATGAGTGAAAGCTGGATCTGCACCTTGGGTAGCAGGTTATGGTATATCTGGTTCGATGCCAAGGGCCCTAACGTTGGATTTATTGTGTCATTAAGCCATGGCCAGAGAGGAGGAGGGTGAACTGTGTCTCTGACAGTTGCTAAAAAAGGAAAACACTGCCACTGGTATGTTCTTCTCAGTGAAAAAGCCAGTGCAATGTGGAAACTAATGTTGGAGATGATTTGACCATCATCTGTCTGCATGTTAAATCTTCAAAATACTCTGTAACTGCATAGAGATGGGAAAAACAATGTGAAACTGCTAACATGTAAAAGCAGGGAGCTCTAAGGATGTGTCGCAAGCATTTGTATAACTGCACTTGTTGAACTGAGCTTGGGTACAGTTCTTGTCTGCTTGGATCATTTAACTGGCCAAAGACCAAAATACACCCTTAATATTCCACAGATACCTATGCCCAGTAATGACGGGGTCCTCCAGTGACATGTTAACTGTGTTAAAATATTAGCTAAATAGTAGCTGGGTTTTTCCGGTCAAAACTGGACCTTTATTATATTTCAAGATAAGCTTAAAAAAAATTACTTTTTTTCATTATGTGACCTGGTTATCTGCTGTGGTATCTTGGTAACTGGATAAATTGGATCTGCTAATTTATTGACTTAACTGAAAACACAGCCTAAATTATCTAAAATACGGATCATTGCTTTGTTTTTCATCAGTCTTTTGAAATTTTAAGTAAATTAGGTAAATGTGCTTTATGAGATTCATGCATACATGGGATGTGAGATGTGTTTACTTCATCAGCTTGCAAACTGGGTCACAGTCTCTGAGGGCATACAGCTCTGGGGTGAAACCACCAGCCTCTTGCACCCATCTCCACAGTGACTGCCTACATCCCTTCCATTAGCAGGCTCTACATCTCCAATAAAGTGACCACAAGAGATTGCTATCTTGCAATACTGACAATGCAGTTGTTTATTATATAGAGTATAAACATGCTCGTACACTCTGGATGCTCTAACATGCCTTCATTTACCTGCATAAATCAACACACCACACAGAATTGCCAAATGACTTCACCTCTAATGAACACCTACCTGGACACACGGCTGCTTTGGAACAGGACAAAGCAGTCAGTTACAGAGCATCTAAACTGACTGCCGCAGGGCAAAGCAGCCACAGCCTTGGGCCTCCTGCAGCTTGCAGGGGGAGTACCTGATCTCTTTGTGTTCATATCTATTGGGTTCCCCGGAACATGGTGTGTAACAAAATATACAGACTGTTGTTTTGGCACCAGGGAAGATGCTGCCTCTGTTTTGGATGCTGCAGCTGTGGTTGGAACTCTGGAAAGGGGACAAGATGCTTTTGTTTGGTGCAGTTGAGCATGAGCAGTTGCGTGAACCACTTTAAGGATAGAATGGACAGAGAGAAGTGTTTGGAGGTAAATTAACAGGGAGTTAATTTTAAATGTTTCTGTTTGTGTTCTGCCTAACAAGAGTTCCCTGTTGTTGTTGTTGTTTTTTTTTTTTAAGTATTCCTTTATGTTTAACAAAATCTGATTTCTGAAGTTAAGAGCTTTGTGTTTTGGGATGTCTGGTTTCAAGGGAAAACTGGAGGTAGGTCCGCCTCAAAGATCTGCTGACTCCACCAGAGTGCTAATATAATTATATATGTTTATTACCTCCAAAATGAGGAGGTGCCTGCTTGAAGGTGTCTTGCAGGATTATAATGTGAATTCCTTAGTTAATTGCCAGAGATGCTGTTCCTCTGCCCCGTGCTTACTGGATTTGCACTTAGTAGAATTGCATGCTTACATGACAGGAGCAGATTGCTGAATATAAAGATTTGAATGTAAACCCATTGCTAAACTTTGGCCTGGAAGCATGAAGTTGTTCTTCTGATCGTTCACAAGTATAGAAGGTGAGTACAGAGATAAAGAGCAATAAAAGGGCAAGGCAAAAGAGAAGGACTCATAAAGCACCTCAGCAGAGCTACCCTGTTGGTCTGTATCAATGCGTCTGGGTTTTGCCCTTTTAAATGCTTGTGCCTTTGCACACTTTGCACCATGGGGCCCTTCATAACAGATGCAGAGCTTGAACAAAGCATATTTGTAACTCCTCTACCTATTTATGATCTGGTGTGTACACTTTGCAGGGTTTTACATAGTGTGAGCGAAACAAATTTATTCCTGATGGAAGCTGCAAGGGGGAAAGGGCAAAAGGACAAGCCAGAATTTCTGCTGTCAGGAAGAAAATGGAGATAGAGAAAATCTAAGAAGATTTTATTTGAGCAACCTACTAATGTATCTGCTTGCTAATGAGTTCTGCTGTAAATCACCAGCTCATCAATATGTATATATTCTGCTTATTTGCTGTATTTACTTGGTGACTGGATAATTTAAATTTGCAAATTTATTGACTTAACTGAAATTGCAGCCTAAATCATATAAAATAGGGGGTAAATACATATATGACTTATTGTGGGTTGGCTCTATTATGGGGCTGGACTGTGTCTCACAGCACTGAAATGGTTAATTAGACACAGGAACACATAAATTTTACCTTTGTCTACATATGATTAAAAATATGCTAAGATACCCAAACACAGTATTGTCACATCTAAACCCAGCTCAAAGCAATAACTGGCTGTGATGAGGCCAGAAACCTGTCCCAATTCTATCTCACTTGGCACGTCTCCAAACGCTGATTCTCANAACACTTCAGTATACTGAAAAGGAAAGCTGCCTTGGCTGTGCTGCAAAGGTTTTGAGGAGGTGGAAAGTGGCTGGCAGTGGGTGGGCTGGGGCTAAAGTCACAGCATCCCTGCAGACCCTGCCCACACAAGGTCCACATGAATCAGCCTTCTTTCATCAAAGATGTGAGTAGACCGTGCTCATCAACCACATCAGTGCCGTGGTGGCACATTAGTGTGGGGGACGTGGAGAGGACAGAAATTATGGTCTTGAAGGAGGGCCCCTGCAGCAGATCCGTGCCTGCCAGCCCATTCCCCAAGACAGAAAGACAAAGTGATATCAGCACGATGACTTCTTGCCATACCAGCTGCTCCCAGTGTAAAGACAACAGTTTGCTAGTTCGTTATGGATTGTTTATGATTGACCATATTTACTGTATGTGCATTTAGAACAAACACAGTACTGCAAATAAACAGGGATATTAGGCAGCTGTATGTTCCTACACCATGCAAATAAACTGGAGCTGGAGCTTTTTTCCTGCTAGCAACTCAGGCAAACAGATTGTAAAAGCAGTTGGGAATTAGCCCAGGACTTTTATGATGGTTGTGAAGAAGTACACTGTACTTCTGTAATCATTCCATTTAGGTCAGCCAGTGAATTGCTTTACTGTAGAGTCTACAGAGTCCTCAAAATGGCTGCACTTAGTTTGGCATTTACTGAGGAACAGGCAAGGGCTTTAGGCATGGCCAGTATGGCAAGAAGTCATCGTGCTGATATCACTTTGTCTTTCTGTCTTGGGGAATGGGCTGGCAGGCACGGATCTGCTGCAGGGGCCCTCCTTCAAGACCATAATTTCTGTCCTCTCCACGTCCCCCACACTAATGTGCCACCACGGCACTGATGTGGTTGATGAGCACGGTCTACTCACATCTTTGATGAAAGAAGGCTGATTCATGTGGACCTTGTGTGGGCAGGGTCTGCAGGGATGCTGTGACTTTAGCCCCAGCCCACCCACTGCCAGCCACTTTCCACCTCCTCAAAACCTTTGCAGCACAGCCAAGGCAGCTTTCCTTTTCAGTATACTGAAGTGTTTACTCTGCTCACTCAGGATGGTTTTTCCAAGAACTGTGGCTGGTGGCATCTGTATCACTACAAAGCTCTGGGGATCCTCTGGAGATGGATGCAGGCAGGGTATTTGAGCTTAGAAGTCCTCAAGAGCAGCATAAAATGTGTAGAGTCATTATGTCCTTCTGTTTATTCTGATCCTGTACAAGATGAAGCTATGTGTCATATGCTTAATATTAAATGGACTGAACAGGTTTCTCTTTA
>VYZR01014461.1:64822-95245 GCA_013400675.1 Oxylabes madagascariensis
ACAAAAACCCTACAAATACACATTTTAAAAAATGTCTTGCAAATCTTTGCCAACATTTCAGGTTTGTTTTTTTGTTTGTTTGGTTTGGTTTGTTTGTTCGTTGTTTTTTGTTTGTTTTGTTTTGTTTTGTTTTTCTTTCCCCCAATAGATAACAAAGACAATAGTAATTGGCATTATTGATTTATCTGAAAAAAGTCTTATCAAACCAATAGCAAGCCTTGCATGGGTAAACAGATTCTTGGGGAGGAAAAAAGCACTGAAAATGTCCACCTGAGCAGGGCTTTTGCTTCACATAGCAGTCCCATAAGCAAAGCAGCTACGACTTCTAAAGGGGTGCAATACTGGTTGTGTAACTGTTCTCAGAAAATATTTATCAGTGATTCACTGTGAGAGCAGAGTGATGTGCACCTGCAGGCATCCATCTCAGGTCTGCTTCCATAAAGACATAAGGAAATTGCTCTTCCTCTTCAGAGCTTGATGTTTACACTGTCTTTTTTTCTTCCCAATTGATTTTCACAGTGTTAGTGCAAAGATCAGATGCTCCTCTGTTAGTCAAGTCCTCACTCACTGTGAGCATGCAGTGATGCAGGCTGTTAATTCATTACATAAATCAATTCCAGCATTTCTAGTGGGTTACTGTAAGGTGTGTAACTTCAATACCATCAATAAGAAGTAGGATCTGATGGCTTTGGTCTTTGGAACTAGCAAATTAAAGACCAGCCACCTTCAGTTCTTTGAATTTGAAGTAGATAAAGAGTTACTTGTAAACATTTGGAAAATAACAAGGAGAGGAGTAGCAGCTGCCATGGATTCATCAGGTATGAATTATGTCTAGTAGAAACGGGAATCAAATTTCTTTCTATGATAGACTAACAAGACTCATAAATAAGCAAAAAGTTGTAGATATTATCAGATATGGGGACTTCAGTGAGATTTTTGTCATCGTGCATGTTCATAAACAAGCTAACTGAAACCTGTACAGGCCCAGTACAAATCTGGTTTCATACAGTTGCAGCACAGAAAGGTGGCTACAGGGGTCTATCCAAGTGTTTCCAATGTTTCACTAACAGTGCAGATGATGGAATAAAAAAATACATGTCTGAAGTTTACCAATACTGCAAAACTGGGAAGGCCACAGTTATAATGAAGGATGGGCTTCAATTTCAAAACAAACTTGGCAACCAGAGCAACGTTTTTAGGACTGCAACTCAATGGGGACCAGCACAAAGTTGGACACTAAGGCATGAAGAATCAGATGCTGAGTGGGAGCTGGTGGGCAGCTGGTTTTCCTAACAGGATCTGTGAAGTAAAAAGAATCACAACACACCTTCCATCACCTGCCATACTTTGCAACTGTCGTCTCTGGCAGAAATATCAGTTGCATGAATACGACTGGATTAGGTCTTTCCTCTCATGTGGATCTGTGTGCTGCTGCTGTTTGGAGTTGAAATTACAACCAGAAGTCTATAGCTTTCCAGGCTCCTTATTCCACCAAGTTGGCAGACTAGGAATATTTCTAAAAAGGGACTTAGAAAAATCAAATGCATCCTCCCATACCAACTTCAAACATTTATTAAGATGGTGCAATGCATAGAAGCCTCAAAATCCCCCCAGAATATCCAACAGCCAGAAACAGCTGTGATGAGAAGAACAGGGGAGGCAGGAGGGGCTGTAATTCATGTGGCAGCTCCCAGCACAATGATCTGGCACTACAGCCTGCTGCAGATGCAGGTGACCACTAAAGACACATGATGTTGTTATGGTTTGATCCCAGATGGCTCCTGCCCCAGAGGGATGTGGGAGAGAATCACAAGGATAAAAGTGAGAAATCTTGTGGGTCAGGATACAGAGAGTTTAACTGGTGAAGTAAAATGTGTGCACAGAAGCAAAGCAAAACTAGGAATTCATTCCCCACTTCCCATGGGCAGGCAGGTGTTCAGCCATCCCCAAGACAGCAGGGCTCCATCACAGGTAACGGTGACTTGGGAAGACAAATGTCGTCACTCCAAACATCCCCACCTCCTTCCTTTTTCTCCCAGCTCCATATGCTGAGCATGACACCTGATGGCCTGGAATATCCCTTGGGTCAGCTGGGATCAGCTGTCCTGACTGTGTCCTGTCCCCATGCACCCCCAGCCCCCTCGCTGGTGGGGTGGGGTGAAGAGCACAAAAGGCCTTGGCTTTGTGTAAGCGCCACCAAGGGATAACGAAACCAACCCTGTGTTATTAGCAGTGTTTCCCGCACAAATCCAAAACACAGCCCCATACCAGCCACTGTGAGAAAAATCAACTCTACTCCTGCCAAAACCAGCACACACTTAAGTGTTAAAGGACTTTTTATCAGACCACACTGTAATACGAAAAAAAAAGATAGCCCATGACTTGAGTGGAGGCTGGGCTAGCTGCAGCCACATTAAACACTAAAACAACCCAAGTACTGTTTAACTACATGGAATTTACTCACAAAATTCTTGGGTGAATTCTTCTTGCAAAAGATGGGCGAGACCTTGGCTCACCTAAACAACTGCAGTAGACTGCATCTATCCAATACTCGACATTTATCCCGTACTCCTTGACATCTATCCTGTATTTGCTGACATTCATCCCACATTCATTGTAAATAGTTGTACAAGGGGATGTCGTCGTAGAAGAAGGAAGAGTTGAACTCTCAGAACTGAACAGCAGAAGTGTGGTTGAGAAGGGGATGGATTAAATACTGGACAGATAGCATAGATAGAAGAAGTCGGAGTGACAGGGGTTTACAACTTGTCCAGAGGGAATCCTCTTGAATTTGTGTGTAGAAGCAGCATTTCAGTTCTCCAGATTAAAGTCAAGTTTTAAGGAGCACTTGCAGTGCCCTGCATAAACAGAGCCTCAACATTGTGAGTCCCTCACTGCTATGGGTACCCAGTGCTATCTGTGCCGACGGCTGCTCATGGGCAGAGAGAGCCAGGCAGATCTGAAACACCAGGGAATCCTTTCCAGGTTAATTCCATGGTGTTACGTGACTGCCTGCTCTATCAGTGAGAAAGCCAGCTGCCTCCTTGGTGGCTGTACTGCATGAGGGATAGCTGGGGGAGTGTGATGCCATGTGATAGGAGAAGGTTTAGTTAAACCAGGAGTCTTTCCCATTATCTTTCTGAAAAACAGTTGACAGAGGCTTGCTGGGGTTGCCCTTCTCAAAAANAATTGGACAGAAACAAAAACAAAACCAAAACAAACAAACAAACAAAAAAATTAGTCTCTGAAGCAAAATGTTTCCAAAATATAGTCTACTTTAGCAAACATGACTTTAACTCTCTAGATATTAGTTCCAGCTAATCGCAGCTGCTTTCCTTGGAGCCTGTTTGTAGGGAAGGCATGGAGAGCTGGCCAGCAGAAATGTGAATTATTTATGTTCTTGCTGAAAGCATGAGTCTTGTCACTAGAGCCTTACTTGATTGAATGGATCTGCAGAGACAGTTTCTGTAGCAACCCAGAACCTTGCCCAGCAAAATGTCACCCAGCTAACACAGAACGGTAATAAATATCTGTCTGGGTGGCTGAAGATGACACAGATGTGCCAGAGTAAAATGTATCTGGGTTTTGAGTCCTGCAGTCTCCCAAGACCCACTAAGATGTCATTTCAGAAGGTGAGCTGGTGGCATGTCAACTCGGGTACCAGTAACAATCTAGCTGTGACAACAGGGGGTTTCCAAAGATTACACAAGCCTTCCTGGGAAGGCAGCAAGTCTTTAGCACCAGGAACACAAGGAAAAAAGATGCTGGGGTCAGGCTTTTAGTGGTAGCCCACATAGTCAGTGTAAAAAAAGATGTGCTTCTCAAGACTTACTGTCACATCTTTGGGTGCTATGTCCACATACCAAATACTGAGTTTGGTAATACAGTACAAAATATTTCAGAGATCTATTAATTGCCATGGTATTTAGTATAGATTGACAAAGACAGGAATACGTAGATTCAAGAGTTTCTTTCCTATCTATCCTTAGTCTTTGATCTTGGCTCATTGCTGTTTGAGGTCTGTCTGCCTTCCTGTAAAGATGAACCCATCACAGTGAAAATGTTACAGAGATTACAAGCTTCCAGGACTATCTTACAAAGCTTTGAAAGGCAATACAGTAGGTTGGTACATTTGTCTAGACATACTAAACATATTTTTCAGTATGTCTGCATTTGAATTTTTCCTAATTATCAACCCAGCAAATGATCTTTAACTAAATATATTTATCATGTCTTAAGATTTTCTGAGGCTGTGAAACCCAAAACCTATTAGAAAAGTTACAATACCCAGGATTTTGAAAGTAATGTTAGTAGATGGTTCCTTCATGAGGCATCTCCAGCTTAGCTGTACTCCCTGGAAACGTGAATTGCAATTTTTTGTGCTTCTACAGATCTGCAGTTCCAGCATTTCCTACATTTTGACCTTATGAACAAAACTAGGCTCTCCGCATTCAGAACAACCCAGATGCTTAGCCCTAAACAGGAGATAATCCAATTATAAAAAGCTTGTGGTTATGTGGACAGAGGTCACCAACGTACAACTCCAAAGGTGAATAAAAGTGAGGGAAGCTGCCTGACACCTATGTAACCTGGACAAGGAGTAATCTGGCCGGAAGACGACGGGGACTTGATTTATATTTAAAAGTTTTGCTGGTGTAGCAATAGCAGGATGTAACAACACTCACCAATCAATACAGCTTTGCCGGCAAAACCCCACAGTTGTGGTTTCAACAACAAAACATCCTTTGCAATTCTGGTTTAAGCAAGAGATAGCTATTAAAGCAATTTAAATTTGATCCTGTCTCTAGGAGGATTTACCAGGTCTTCTACTGCAGCTGCATCCGCAAATTTTCTAGTCAAGGCTGTTCCAGAAATCAGCTGCTGGAGAGTGCGAGGCTGATGACAGCGGAGCTGCTTTGGGAGCCTGAGGAGAGTATAAAGCTCTCTGAGAGGCCCACCGAGAAACAAGGCCTGCTTCCTTAAGAGAATCTTGGCTGGAGAACAAAGGACTTCAGCTCATAAACGGAGGGGTAATTTGCATCTCATTAAACCAATATTTAAAAATCGACACTGTGTTTGTTTCTTTATTGTTTGTGTTTTTCCTCTTCCAGACATGTCAAAAAGGATGCATTTTCAAATAGGTTTTTTTTCTCACTTTTCCAGAACATTTCCGGATACCTAGAGATCCTTCCCCCTCACCCCCTAATCCTTGTATAGCTATAAAACAGTAGAAAGGAATTTTATAAAACTTTCTATGAAAATTCATCTCATAACATAAACACATAAACACAAGCATGACTATTCTCAACTATATGTTTTGGAATGTAATAAATTCTTGGAAGGTGTTCTACCTTGATATGTTTTCTTACGTAGTACTACAATTTCATGGCTGTCCAGCAAAACTTCCTTAATCATCAATTGCTGGTGATTTTCGAGTCATGTGTGCTATATGTGGGTCTAGTTTAGAGGCTTCTTAGTGGGTTTTATGCCAGCAAAATCTATAGCTGCATCTATAAAAAACCCTCAAATGATCCAAATATCCAAACTTTATCTGACAGCTATGTCAACTGTGCTGAGAAGCAGTGGAATACAGCTGCACCAGAGGCATTTCCAGGTGATGCTTTCAGCAAAGCCATGCTTTTGATAGGAGGTTCGAGGACACATGTATGAAGCGTGCTTTTGTAGGCATAGAGAAATCCACATGCTGCGCACACTGCTGGTACAACGCAATTCCTGTAACAGTAAACATAAATAACATAAATAATAAAAAAATTCCTTTATAATGATAATTTTCATTGAAGAACCCGAGGATAGACTCAAAGGGTATTCTTGTACCACTCTTAATGAGCTGTTTCAGAAATCACTTAGAGCACGGAGTGTTCCCACAACTCATCAGCACACGGGGGCCTCAGGGTCAACTTCTCACTACCAAGCCGGTGAGGTCCCACTGGCTTCGCATGAGGACTGGCAAAAGCAAACTTTATAATTATAAAAGGTAAACTAATATTACACTAAAACGTGACATCTGTTCAGGCACGTTGGGTGTACTCGGTTTCAGGAAGACTCTTCATGCTGGAGGTAGCAAACTGCTTCAGCTCACATCAGGGTCGGTCCTTTCATGATTAGTGAACAGAAAATCTGGTTTTGAGAGTGGCCTTGGACCACATGGTATCCTCATCAAGGCTGTTTTGTTTCTATTGTTGGTTTTGCTCCTGTAATTAATAGGAACGAACATTCTAAGTTACAAACATGGACTTTGGAGGAGGAGCTAGATTTCCCCACCCCCACATTTTTCCCCTAGCAGCAGAACAGTGTGTTCTGTTTTTGCCAAATAAACTTGGGTATACATTATGGCTTGATTCCTGGTACATAATTAATATTCTTCATAGACAGCGTGTCTTCAAACAGCTGGCTAATATTTACTTGGAGAAAAGGTCTTGCGATCCCAGCTTTGGTCAGCCAGGGACGGAAACTTCAGTTTTATTTTCTTATCTTGTGGTGCCACACTGTAAAGGCAAAGTGGTGTGTTCAAAGTACAGCGTTCTGAGGCTTACAGGAACAAACATGAACATACAATTCAACAGGCAAATAGAAGATGCTGTGGCATTTCCTGTTCCCTCCTTCCCTGTTTTTCATGAAGGGGATACAAACATGAACACAGAAACTAAAATTTTCAGCCAGATAAAACAGCAAGCAGCAGTTCTTGTCAGAAATGTGCCAGGTTTATGTTTTTACTGTCTATTCACTACATTTGCAGAATATATACGTATACGTACATATAATTTGCACTTTAAACACAATCCCACATGATGTGTTTTATGCAGTGTATTTTAATGAAGCATTCACCCCTTGCCTGGTTTCAAACGCGGACAGTTCTCCAGTTACCAAGGAATATGAAGTGTGGGGGGAAGGAATGGCTACACCTGAAAATGCTTTGCAAGCAATTTCACTTCCAAGAGACACCTTTGGGCAAACTCATGACCAAGGAAAGGCAGGTTTTGTTACTTTCCTCTCGCTGGCCCTACTCCTAGCTCTGTCCTGCGGCCCCTGGCTCGGTGCAGACCTGGAAACACTGGTGTGAGGGCTGACTGGTTAACAGGATGGCATCAGAAAAACAGCCAGGGACGGGGCGCTTGCCGAGGCGAACGAGTCACGGAATCACGGGATTGTCAGGGTCGGAAGGGACCTCTGCAGAGCACCTATTCCAACCCCCCGCATCAAGGCAGGCTCATTCAGAGCCGGCGACACGGGAACGCGTCCAGGTGGGAGGTTTGTGGAATGTCTCCAGAGAGGGACACTCCACAAACCTCCCAGGGCAGCCTGGCACCCTCAACGTAAAAAAAGTTTTTCCTCATGCTGAGATGGAACTTCTCGCTATTTTATTTACGGCCACTGCTCCTCGCCGAGTCGCTTCCCACGCAGCGGGGAGAGCCCCGCGCCCCTGGGAGCGGCCGCTCCTGCGCGGGGGCTGTGGGAGCTGTGGGGGCGGGCCCGAGGGAGGCGGGGCTGCGCCTGCACCAATCAGCGCTCGGGACGGCGCGGGAAGGCGGGAGGAAGCGGCGGGCGGGACGGGAGACGCGACCAATGGCGAGTCGGGACGCGCGTGCGAGAGCGGGACTTGGGCGCAGGAGCCCGTCAGCGGTGAGGAAGGGCGGTGCCAGCCAATCGGAGGCCGCCGTGGTGACGGGCGAGCCAATGGCGAGCCGCGCAGGCGGGACGCCAGCCAATCGGGGCGCGCCCGGCGAACAAAAGGAGCTCTCCAAGGCGCCGGCCCCTTTCCTGAGCACAATTTCACATGACGCAACGGCTGCGGGAAGCGGTTCGCGAGCCGTGCCCGCCGCCGCCATTTTGTGAGCGCGGAGACTGAGCCGGCGGCGGCCCGAGGAGCGGCGGCACCGGCAGCGCAGCCAGCGGGAGCCGCAGCGTGGAGGATGCGGTAGAGGAGCCCAGCGGCAGCGGCGGGGGGGCGGCATCGGCATCGCTCGGCGGCGGCGGCGGGGGATCGCGGGGAGGGGGCTGTCGGTCGGTGGGTCGGGTCCTGGTCGGAGCAGCATGTCGGCCCCGGAGAGCACCGCTGGCAGCAGCGAGGCCCGGGAGGACGCGTGCCGCGACTACCAGTCGTCGCTGGAGGACCTGACGTTCAACAGCAAGCCGCACATCAACATGCTGACCATCCTGGCCGAGGAGAACGTGCCCTTCGCCAAGGACATCGTCTCCCTGATCGAGGCGCAAATCGCCAAGGTTTTTATATTCCACCGACTACTACTCCTACCTATACTGCTGGGGGGACCGGCCGGGGCAGCGGGGTAGGGCGGCCCGGGGGCCCGCAGGACAGGCGCGGGGGGAGCCGAGCGCCGGAGGCGGTCCAGGGGGACACAGCGGAGCCGGGGGTCGAGAGGGCCCCGAGGGTCGGGAAATGGGGCCAGAGAGAGGGGGAGAGGCTCGGGCGGGGTGGGCACGGCCGGGCTGGGGCGGCGAGGGGGCCTAGGAAGTAGTGCCGGGGTGGCTGGGGGGGTTGATAGCGAGGGGGCGAACTGAGAGAGCAGGATTCGGGCGGAGCTGCGGGAGGACGGGGGTGTAGGAGGCCGGAGGTCGCCGTGGGGGAAACAGGCGGAGGAGGGAAGCGTGGCTCAGCTGGGATCAGGGAGCAACGGGGCGAGGCGGCGGGCGGGGGCTCCTCCTTCCACCATTGCGAAGCTTAAAGGTGCTGCTGCTGCTACTTCTACCGCCCCCCTCATCGCATAGGGAGCAGGGGACTCGAGGGAGGGGAGCAGCCCCCACACCCCCTGTTGGGAGTAGGGAAGGGTTTGGGACTGGCCCCAGGGAGAGCTGAGGGAGGAGGGCAGCGTGGCTCTCGCTGTGAGCCCCGCGTAAATAGCAGGCACAACATGGCGGCCCGGCAGTGACTGGGCAGCTGCACTTCCTCGCCCTTGGAGCGGGCCTTTCCCCCGACACGCAGCCCCGAGGCGGTGCCCGAATCTGGGGGCTAAACCCTTGGATTTAGGCGATTTCCGCAGTAGGTGGGTAGTGCAATCGTTAGAGGGGACCTGAGCGGGGAGACCTCGTGGAGAGTTGGGTTTTTCTTGGGGGTAGTCTAAGAGGAAAATAAGGTTAAGTTTCCAGAACGCAAAATTATCCGCCACTGAAGGGCTAAGTATAGTGACATTTAAGTATAAGTCAGAGCTGTTTCCCCAGTGCGGTCCCTGTGAGAGATTAATTGAGGGGTGGGGGCTCCCTTATACCGTACAAAAGTTTGTGGGTGAAAGGTGATCATCTCCTTCGGTTAGAGAAGCGTGTGCGGTGGTGATGGGGGTTGTTTTGCTCTGCCTCGTTAGAGAAAATTCAGTGGGCTTGGGATAATCTGTTTGGATTTCAGGTGATCTCTGCCCCGAGTAGCACTAGTGTTGTGTGCGTATTTAATTTAGTTTGGCTAGAGAAGTTTATTGGTTGAGGATGTGGTAGAAGAAATTCTCCCTGACTGTAGAAACTGCAGCAGTCTGTAGGATCCTAACATGGCGTCTGAAAGACACATGATATAAAAAGGGAAAGAGGAGGCTCCCTCTGAGCCCAGCCCAGGCAGTTGCTGACATCAGTCAGCCACTGTACATGCATGGGGGTTTGCAGCAGCTTTTTACCGAGCATTTTAGAAGAAAAGGGTTCTTTTTGCATTCCCCCACGCCCCCGTATTCGTGCCAGCCACCCCTCCCCCGTTGTTTCCCTTGCTCCCTCTGATCTCAGGTGTTAAAAGGCTTTTTTCTTTGGCTTTAATCGTGGTTTATAATGGTGAGAATTGTACTATCTAATGGTGGGGGTGGGACACATCTTTTAAGATACTTAATCTATCTTTCTGTCAATGCAGGATGTCTTTTTAGTGTGCCACAGACCTCTTCCAGTCTAGTTTTAAATGCTGCCAGTGGCTGAGTTTTGCCATTCCTTGGGGAGGTGACCTCATAATCTAATAGCTCTCACCATTATATCTCCTAAAGGGCAGTGGATGTGTATAAAATGATTTGTGATGAATAACAATGCTGTCAATTTTTTTCTTCATTTCTGGGTGATTTAGAACCTGCCCTGAAGTGTGGGGGTTTTTTTAAAGATGTCTTGAAACCTGTATCAATGGTTAGTTTTGCCTAGTTACTGTTTATGACTGTAGTTTATTCAAGGCAAGTTTTTAGTTGTTTCTGGGAAAGTGATCTCCTTTACTAAGCCACTTTTAAAAAGTGTTGCCTGGAGACAGTTTGTTTAGTGTAAAACTTGAGTGGTCTGCTTTACAATTTAATAAATGGTTCTGAGATGTGTGTCTGGTATTATAAAATTTGTAAATAAAAAGTGTGAAATATGTATTTGTCTTTTTATTTACCATTGTATAGTGCAGAATTTGTTTCCAAGACCATTTTGTATACAAAGTTGCTTTTTTTTTTTTTTTTTAAACAGTTTTTTTCACAAGTTTGTGACTTGGGGTTCAATTGCCAGATACTATTTTAAACTTGAAATCTTTTAGGAAACTAATAAAAAAGAGCCACACATTTCCAACAATAGCTTTCCTACGTTATTTGAAGGAACAGTGGGAGTTTTGTAAAGAAGTCTTTAATATTATGCTGATGAGCTCAGAGTTAGTGTTCTTCTGCCTTCTGGTGATTATGCGGCGCCTCCCTGCCTTTTGATTAGTGTCGTGCGGGCATCTTTCTTGCTTGGGGGTTTTGCAGAGACCTCCTGAAAACAAAATGCATTCCAGTGTGGGATTCCCTTTTGTGGTTATTGAAATACGTGCTAGATACCGTGACATAATAAACACTTTCAGAAGAGGAGACTTAAATATTCCAAGCATATTTAAGTCACGTTTCTTAAAATGCGACACCTGAATAGCTTGTATTTGAAGCAGGGTACGCTGCTGAGCTGCTAATTGTGCTCCATAGGTGGAAGTCGGCTTCCTTGCTTAGATGATGGTGTTTCCGTGTGTGATTGCCATAACAGCCTGATGCATGATGGAAGTGACAGAGTAAACTCTTTTCAGTGCTTTGCTACTAATGGTTCCCCTCCATCTCAAACTTCCAGCTTAGCCAAGTGTAGTGAGCTACTTTCCTACATTGGTGAAATGGAAGAATTTAACTCGGGGTGTAGCTCTTGGGCATAGGTGCTCTGGGACAGCTCATTGTGTCCCTAATACAGCTGACTAAAAGTCAGAAATGGTGAGCTGTCATTTGGCTATAAAGGAAGGCACTCAGAACTGGAGTGTTTTTAATGTGCCATTGTGCAGACTGCTTCAAAGAAGAAGCCAGTGTTCCACAGACATTTTAAATAGCTGCAGATCCACAGTCTTTTATGTCTGAGACTTAAGCGATGCTTTTTTCTAACACTTGCACATTAGGTTGTTTACAGTTCAGTATTGCCTCACGGTGTGAGATTGGCTTCTAATGTGCTGCAATTAGTTTCGGCTAACTTCGCTGGGTTTTTTGCCTTTTTATGTACAAAGTCCATCACCTGCCAGTTTCTACTTTTTTCTGGTATGTTTGAAGGCAGTGGCACCCGCCCTCTACCTTCCCACCCCCAACTAACAAGGAGTTCTGCCCCCTCTTCAATAATAAGTTTCAGGTCGTGGTAAATTAATGTATTTTTAAGGGTGAGGAAGCCTGATTGCCCATGTAAAAATATTGTTGAGTGGGTGCCCTTCTGTGAACCAACTTAAAGGGGAAGGAATTGAATTTAAAATGGTGAAGCAGTAGCACTTCACGCACTTGTCTGGATAATGGGCCTGCAAACTAAGGTGTCATGAATTAATCTAGAATAGTAGCCTATTCTGTTTAAAATGAGCATTGAGTGAAATTTTTCTGCTTTTATCCCGAGCTTACCAGATGGTGAATGGAACTTAAAAGTATTACAAGTGGATGCTCTTCCAAGGGGATCATAGTCAACACACACTGCTTGTGTTGTCTTTCATGTCCTCTTCAACAAGTCTGTGTACTTGCTGATGTTTTTTTAAACTTTGCTGTGCCTTCTGCTTTGTGGCAGGCATTAAAATCATTTTTATTGGTCCACTACTGCTTTCTGTAAATTGGAACTTGCTGTAGCAGTCCAGGGTCACCACACTTTGCACAAACTTGGCATGGGTTTTGAAAAAGAATTTTAAAAAACCCCAACCAAAACAAAACAAAACAAAAAGCCTCCTATAGCAAAGCTGTGTCCAGAAGAAGACAACCTTCTATGAAAATGGTGGTTGCAGTTCCTGAGCTTGGCTGTGCATTTACCCAGTCGACCAGATGATTGAGTTTTGACTGGCTTTTGAACTCTGTTCTGACTCTGTTTTTGCATGCACTCTGGAAATCAGAATCGTCACCATCTGCAAGTGCCAAGAGAGAATGGGACTCCCTGCTATATCCAGTTGGATTACAGTGAAATAATTACAACCTATTCTACATGTAATTTACGAAAGACTGTGATAATCAACATATAATTAACAGCTCCAGAAATTCACTGACTTGGGCTGTTTGCCTTAAGTCTAATTTGTGTTCTGTGAAATCCAGAAAAATCCATCCAGGAGGTTTGAATTATAAACAATTTTTAGACATTCCTTGAAGTGCTGACGATGGTTTCCTCCTAAGTTACTTCCTCAAGGGGAAGGTTACACTCGGTACACTAGTGGCAATATGGTCTCGTGGGCTTCTTTTTTCCTCTTTTTTTTTTTTTCCCCTTTTTCCAAAGCTTTGATACACAAACAACCTAAGGTGTTCCTGGGTGGTTTTTTTTGTTTGTTTGTTTTTGGTTTTTTTTTGTGATAGACCCACTGCATTATACTTTGAACTGAGTGTCCATTTTTCAGATTAAGTTTATACAAACAAAAATCCCAGGCCAAATCCCTTGGTATTTATAGTGGCAACCAAAAAGAGAGGTCTGTATTTCTGGGATTGGTAATCCCTTTATTTGAAAAGGTTAAAGTATGTTTTTGTTGTACTAAACTTCTCAGTTTCTTCTTATTACTCCAGGCTCCTGCATCAGAGAAGCTACCTGTTATGTACCTAATGGATTCCATTGTCAAGAATGTGGGAAGAGAGTATCTTACTGCATTTACTAAAAACCTAGTTGCAACATTTATTTGTGTATTTGAAAAGGTATATACACTTTCAGAAAAGTACTGTATTCTAAGCAAAATTTGTTCCTGGTAAAATGAGTACGTGCTTTCAGGTTTGGGTTTTCTTGTGTGGTGAACTATACAAATTGATTGGTTTTTGTAAATCTCAATATCTATACCGTGAAAGATTATTCCTTCTGCTATCAAGCATGTAAATTAGCAGAAAGATGCAAAGTATTACTTAATTTGGGTGTAAATATCAGTAGCTTTCCTGTCCAGGCAAGATTTTATTAAGAGTATTTTGATTATTGATGGCTTAGCTGGATGGACTTTTTGTAATGTATAGACCAATCAATGATGAACTGTTGGTTTATTTTTAAAATAGTTCCTAGTCTTTATGCCAGGAGTAGACTGAGAATCAGTTTCTTGTGGATTTCTCAAAGCCTCACTCTCCTGTAGTTAGATTTGTGTGATTTACATAATTCCCATTGTGCAGAATGAGTGCTTAAACTCAAGAGCGAGTAGCACTAACACCTGGTTCTCTCTTGGTGGTCTGTCAGCTGAAAAAAAAGCTGCGACTGTGTGGAGCAAGGACCTTAAAAGGTGTGACTGTATTATAAATAAGTGTTTTCATTTCAATCAACATTGAAAGCTGCTGCCATGTCTTTTAATTCTGACTCTTAATCTTGAAGCCCAGTGAAGTAATAGTGCATTCTCCTCAGTGAGAAAAGGATATCAAAGTCCAGGTTTTGAAAGGCCGGACTTGACTGGGTTTAAGTTGGATCAGAAAAGAAGGGTTAACTTCTGTGGTTTCCTATGTGTTAGAAGAAAGTGGCGTTTCCTAAGAATGAGATGAATGAAGCTTTTGCATATTTATCATTACATACCAGCAAGGATCTGAAATCCCAGTATGCTTTGTATATGGTTTTCAGATGTAAAGTGCATGATGAAGTAAGAAGTAGATTGTTACCGTGACTGTAGAAGATGTAAACTCCTGTGTATAGAGCAGATAGAGATAGATTTAATTGTTTTTTTGGTGTTAAATTGTGACTGCTCTCCTGCTGAGTTGTGTTTAAGGTTGCAGCTGAATGAAGCTGTGGTTAATAACTAATCTTCAGAGTTTTATATGTTGTTACTAAACTAACTAGATCTATTAATGTGTACCAATTAGATGTGTAAAGTGGCAGTCATTTTTAATAACTCAGTTGGTCATGTTAAAAGATGTGAGTAGAATTCCAGCACAGGCATTGTTACAGATTGGGTTTTATCAGTAAATGGTCACTAAGGTATCTTTAGACACTTGAAGTCAGAACTGTTCACTCAGTCATTCCTGCACGTTTTTGCAGAGAACTCCAGTGAAGCCTCTCGTGGAAAATTTTATAGAGGCATCATCCCAATTACTAAGTATAAATTACTTCTATTGAAGCTCCTGCTCTTACCCAGAAAGAACCTCCAAACTTTCCAGAATATTCTGTCTAGGTGTAACATCTGAAAATGGCAGCAAAAATCATCTGCATGGGCAATACTTAATGATTGAATTGGAATGTTGAAATTAGGACGGCTGCATGTATTTTGTCCTCTAATTTTTTTTTTAATTGTTTAATTGAGCCACTTAAGTTATGAGATGAACTATATTTTGCTTCATTGTAAATTTCTAATTTAGCTGCCATGAGATAATTCAATTGTTCGTAAAGAGATAAAATGGGCCTCTGGTCCTACAAGTACATTTGCTCTGTGACTCACACATAATTCTGCAGCTGAACCGAAATAATAATTGACTTCATTTTAGCTAGTACTCATTTATTGCATTTGTTGGAAAAAAATCCTTCAGTGACTAAGCTGAGCAAAACACCTTTTTTCCCATTCACAGTTTGTTTTTTCTTGCTTTGTTTGTCACTGTTATACTCCAGCACAAACACTTGAATAATGTGTTGTCTCAGAGGCTGTTGCCTTTCAATACTTTTGTTGCTGTATTTTTTTCCACAGAAGTTGGGCCAGTAAAATGAGAATTTTGCTAATGGAAAAGTTGAAAGAAAATTCTCAGAGCATGGTAATACACAATAAAATCTTCAAATGGCCTTGAAACAACAATTCTACACTTGAGCTAATGTTACTGATCCTGTTGATAGAGATGTGTGGTCTGCACTGCTTATAAATTTTGTGTAGCAAGTTCAGTATGTTAAAATGACAAGATAGAAATAGGAAATGAATGAAATCTTAAGTTCTACAGAAAAGTTTAAGACATTGTTCTATATTAACTTAACAAGCCATAGAATTGTTTTATTGTTTTAGGTGGATGAAAATACTAGGAAAAGTTTATTTAAATTGCGCTCCACATGGGATGATATTTTTCCTTTGAAGAAACTATATGCACTTGATGTCAGAGTCAACTCATTAGATCCTGCCTGGCCAATTAAACCTCTGCCCCCAAATGTGAATACTTCTAGCATCCATGTGAATCCTAAGTTTTTAAATAAATCGGTAAGTTTTCCTGCCTTCTGTAAGAACAGATGGTAATATGTGTAGTTTTCATTGTTTGTATGCTGCTTTTTGACAATTTAGAATGTTAAGAATGAAGTGTCTGACCTTTGTAAACAGGTAAGAGAAATCTACAAATTCAGAATACTTGAAAGGTTTGGTTTTTTATTTAAAAATTATATTCTAGGTTTTAAAACATTGAGGAATTTATATTAAATTTCCTACACCTGTCAAAGCAAGCAAATCATAGTGAAGCAAAAGAACTGCAGTTTATAACTGCTGTATGAACTAAGTCCCGGTACTGGATCATGATAACACTGAAAGGAGATGAATTTAGTTGATTTAATTTTAAATGTAACTTTCCTTTATTTTGTTTTTAGCCAGAGGAATCTAATGCACCTACCTCTGCTGTCACTTCTGGTGCCTCTACTCCTCCAGCTGTTCCTGAAATACAAAAGAATTTGACACAGGAGCAACTGATAAGGCAGCAATTGCTTGCAAAGCAAAAGCAGTTGTTAGAACTTCAGCAAAAAAAACTAGAGCTGGAGCTGGAACAGACTAAAGCACAGTTGGTGAGTAAGATAGTTGATAAAACTTTCGTAGTTGGGGTCTCTCTTTTGCAAAAAGGAGTACTTGGCTGTACTGGTAAGTACAGTACGTTGGTTTTTCCTCATGTTAGGCAAGTGTAGCTATTTTAGGACTACTAGAGCGAGGCAAGGTGATCTGGGGTTCCTGAACAGTTTTTGTTGTCTTGAACCCTTAAGTATTACACTTAAATGTAAAAAAAAGTGAAATTCTTGTGGTTTGGTTTTAATTTTTCTTCAGAATGATACCTGGCTGTGATCTTCATCTTTAATCTCTTGCAGCTGACAGTGAGCTGGGCCATTTCAAATATGTTTGTTCCTTAGGAACAAAGGAGCCTGATTGTTTGTAAACAAAGTCAGTTTCTTGATAGGCAGTAACTGGAAGTCTTGCTGTGTTGGCAGTTCACAATACAAAAAAAGCATCTTTGAACTGAAGTGTGAAAATAGGATACTTGGCAGCTGAGTTGCCTAGAGCATGTGGAATATATAGGAAAGTAGCACTGTAATTGGAACGTGTGCCAGAGTTACATATTTTGCAATGTTTACTTTGTGTACTGATCTTGCATTGTATTTGAATTGATTTGTAATGGCACTGCAGTGTTTGAGTGCTTGTAATTAGCAATTAGTGGGTCAGTTTCAGTTAAATGGCTGTAGCTCATAACTTTCAAGACATGACTATTACAATTTTGGTTTTGAGACAGAATATTAGCACCTCTGGGTAGGAGTTGTGGCATGCAGATTAATGCTGGATTTTTTCCAATTTCAGGCTGTATCTCTTAGTGTTCAGCAGGGGTCACCTAATATAGCTTCAGTTCCAGCACCTTCCAAGCAACACATGTCTCCCACACCACATATGACAGTTAAACCACCTCATCAGCCTGCTGTGCAATCTGAAAAAAACAAACCATCCCCAAGTCCTCCACTTCATGATATCAAAACAGTGAACAGGGATCCTCGGCTAAATAGGATGGGTCAACATTCTTCTCACACTAAAGATCAGTCTCATAGGAAAGAATTTTCACCGAGTGTGACCAGTCAGTCTGAGACCAAGGGAAACAAAACAGCACAGGCTGAAAAACAGAACTCAACGAAGTCAGAAAAATCAAAAGCAAGTGAAAAAACACAGAAGAAAGAACTTGAACAGTCCAAAGCAAAATCTAAATCGCCATCCCCTTTGAAAAATAAGCTGCCTGATACTAAAGATAGTAAAAGCCAGGACTCTGAAAGCACTAAGGTTTCTGACATCAGTAAGCGGGATCCAAGACTGAAAAGACATCTTCAAGATAAGTCAGAGGGGAAGGAAGAGGAGGTCAAAGAAAAGAGGAGAAGTACAGAGAAGAAGGAAAAGGAGGAGCACAAGACATGTGAACATAGACTGGTGGGGAGCAGAAATAAAGTGATTAATGGTGCTGTTCAGAAACAAGACACGACTACAGAGGAGTCAGAAAAACAGGGTGGAAAACAAGGAAGATCAAGTAGTAGAAAGCGATCACGATCACGCTCTCCTAAGGCAAGATCACCATCTACACATTCTCCAAAAAGACGAGAGAGGAGATCACCTAAAAGAAGACTTCGGAGTTTATCTCCTACTTCATCAACTCCTAAAATTGGAAAGATACGTCAGATAGGCCCTAAGCAGTCTCATGTTGAAGAAGGCACACAAGCAGCAAGAGATGAAAGAAATTCTAGTAAGAGAAATGTTAAACAAGAGGTGCGTGATCCAAGGAGATTGAAAAAAGCCCAAGAAGAAAGACCCCAAGAGACAGCCACCCAGCATTCTGCAAAAGCTTCTCCAGATCCAAAGGAGAATGCAGAAAACTGGCAGGGATCCAAATCAGGCAAGAGGTGGAAATCTGGTTGGGAAGAAAGTAAAAAGTAAGTTACTATCTTTTAAACAACTTCTGTGAAGTCAGTGGAAATTCTCCTGTTGGCTTCAGTATAGTTGACTTTGAGAGGCAGTGTTCAGATTGTTAAAATTGTTAGGTTTAACTTGTTTCTACTAGTGAAAAACAGAGATAATGCATACTTATATTCTAAGGTGATAGCAATGTTTTGTCATGATCGGTTCTAGTAGGAACTGTTACGTCCTGAATAATGAAATAATCTGTATTTAAAATACATTCTTGTTTTCAGCTCACAGCAGAGTGATGAACACCAAGCACTTGTTAAATCCCCTCACCAAAGACATCGGGAGAACTGGCCTGCTGGTAAAGGAATTCTATCACCCCGAACACCAAAGCAGCAGCACCGGTTAAGTGTGGATGCCAATTTACAGATTCCCAAAGAACTGACATCTGCAAGTAAAAGAGAATTACTTAAGAAGGTAATATTAATAAATCTGTCTTCATAGAAATGTCCCAGGTATGGGTTTTTTATTCTCTTTTTGGAAGTCTAAATTTAAATTTTATATTACAGGCTAATGACCGCTTAACATCTGGTGAAATAACACAAGATGAGTTTCTCATGGTAGCTCATCAGATCCGACAGCTGTTCCAGTATCAGGAAGGAAAGCACAGATGTAATGTCTGGGATAGCCCTACAGAGGAAAAATGTGGTTTGAAAAAGAAACCTCTTCTGTCAGATGCAGAATTAACATATTATGAACATAAAGCTAAACTAAAAAGGACACAAGTTCAGCATTCGTTGTCAAGGCTTGATCTGTTGGATCCTGATGATATTTTGGATTATCATTTACCTGATGCATTGCTTTCTGGAATAGAATGTGAGCAGGCAAAAGCCAAGCGGGGGGTACAGTTTGACAGAAAAGAGCCATTTGCAGAAAGATCAAGGAGACACTCTCCTGTAAGTGGCACTACAAGGCCTTTTGCTGAAAACCTGTCACCGCTTGAGAGTCGACGAAGACTTGAAGACCAGCGTGCTACTAAAGGAGCAAGAGGTTCTGATCCTTATGACAGCTGGGGAGAATCAGATGAATTTAGAGATGCTCTCAGACAACAGGGGAAAAGTACGGCAGAGTTCCAGAAAATAGATGGAGATGCACTCTGTAGGTTTGATAATCGTGAGGAAAGACAGCTTCTTGGCCAAGCTGGTATGTGATTTTACTTTATTTTATATCTGTTAAGTAATGGACAACATATTAGCGAGTGGTTATGTGATTTGTTCTGGCTTTTTTAGGTGTTCGAGAGGAACCAAGGTCACCATTCACTGAACGTTTCAAAAGAGCTAGGTATGAAGATCCAGAGAAAGCACCATTTCCAGAAAGTCCAGGATCAAGATTTGGAGGTATTGAAGCAAAGCAGAGGATAACTGCACTGATGGAAGACAGACCTCTGTTTGATGGCTCACCTAGACCAACTGCTGCGAGGGTTGGGGTAGATGGACAAGGAAGTCCTTTTGTTGATGGTCCTGCTGCTGGTTCAAGTTCCAGAATTGATGGGCCAGCTGGACAGGCTGCTATGAGATTTGAGGGGCCTTTGGTGGGGACAGGTGCATCTCAGTTTGATGGACCACTGGCAGGAGCAGGGGGAGCTGGATCCCTAAGATTTGATGGGCCACCAGGGCAGCTGGCAGGGGCCCTGAGATTTGAAGGACCCACAGGCCAGGTTGGTGGAGGAGGTCCTCTGCGGTTTGAGGGACCTCTTGGGCCTTTGCGGTTTGAGGGACCTGCTGGGCAGCCTGTAGGTGGTCCTAGATTTGAAGGTCCTGGAGTTGGTCTCAGGTTTGAGGGTCCTCATGGTCAGCCTTCAGGTGGTCTCAGGTTTGAGGGACCTCATGGTCAACCTATGGGGCCTCGGGGTCAACCAGGGGGTGGTCTCAGGTTTGAGGGACCCCATGGTCAGCCCTTGGGGCCTCATGGTCAACCAGGGGGTGGCCTCAGGTTTGAGGGGCCACATCTACAGCCAGTGGGGCCCCATGGACAACTTGGAGGTGGCCTCAGATTTGAGGGGCCACATGGTCAGCCCATGGGGCCACATGGACCATCAAGTGGTGGGCTCAGGTTTGAGGGGCCACATGGACCATCAGGCGGTGGGAGATTGGAAGGACCACGTGGTCAGCCGGGCCTAGGTCCTAGGTTGATTGATGGACCAGTCCACCAGGGAGCCGGTGGACTTAGATTTGATGGTCCTCTTGGTCGTGCTGGTCCGAGATTTGATGGCTGTCATGGAGCTGGATTTGATGGTCAGCCTGGACAGTTGTCTCTCCTGCAAAGATTTGATGGAATTCATGGACAGCCTGGTCCAAGGTTGGCACCTGGCCAGCAGGCACAAGCAAGATTTGAAACAGCCATACCTCAGAGATTTGATGGACCTCACCAGCCAGCCTCTAGGTTTGACTTGCCCCTTGGCCTTCAGGGTGCACGTTTTGAAAATGTAGCTAACCATCCTGCCTCAAGACTAGAAATGTCACCATATGGACAAGGTGGTCCGTTCGTTGAACATCCTGGCCAGGGCTATAATGGACCAGCTCATGGAATGCAGTTCCAGAGACCTGATATATTTGATGGTTCGCCCGGACCAAATTTCAATGGGCCAGGAGCACAGAACTTCCCACTGAGAGGAGCTGGACATTACTTCGAAGAGAAGGGTCTCCAAGGTCCTCAGTATGGAAATTTCAGTAATATGCCTATGGGAAGTAATCAGGTAAGAGCTGGTTGCATCAAATACTTCGCTTGCAGAAGTGTTTTTGTTCGAGAATTACCAGGATTTCTTCCTGGAGAAATGGAATATTTTTCTGAAGAGTTGGCAGGCTAAGAGTCAGTTTCAAACTAAAAAAGTCACTAGATAATTTAAGAAGGACATGCATTGCTGTGTTTCAAAAATCTTTTTTTAAGTATTAGACAAAATAGTGGATCTTTGCAATCACTTCACCGTTCAGAATATCTCTTTGAAATCATTATTTTCAACATTCGAACAAAACCAGGTAATTGGAAGCCTTTGGTATTTTCATTAAATTTCAACGAAAGTGAATCCTCTATAAGGCGTGAAAGAATGTAAGTGAAATATACATGATTAATTTTTCTAAGAGGTATGAAGTTAAACTGGACCAAAATAATAGTTGTCTTCTTGCAGTTGTTAGTACTGGCTGCAAGCCAGTTTCAAAGAGATACCCATAACTTGGGGGAGTTGAGGAAGATAGGGCCATAGTTGAACTTTTTTGCTCAACTGCACTGTTGTCTTTAAAATTTCTCTTGGCACCATCTTGCTTTGTCAGTTCAGTTGTCTTTGCTGTTGCCTCTTGGAAATGCTCTCTTCAAAAGGAGGAAATTATACTTCACAGTGGTGAAACTGATGTAATTTCTTGTAGTAGATCAGAGATTTTAAAAAGCATTTTTCATTTTGGAGGATAAAAAGTTAATGTGGAGAGTTAACTGATTGTACAAAAGCAGGTAATGTGTCCTGCAGACCTCTAATGGGATAAAATCTTTAACAGTGTGTAAATCCAGAAGGCAGCCAGTTAGGAAAAAACACCCAAACGTTTTTATTACCAGTGTGTTATAAAGACTGTTTTTCTACCTACAGCTTACTGTAGCAGATGTGCTGAAAAGTCTTGCTTTCAAGATGTGTGTCTGTAGTGAATGCTGGTTCAGTTCCTGATAACAATTAACTCTGGCATTTACTAATAGACATTTACGGGTTCCTTGAATTTCTTGAGGAGCTCTGTTTTGGTGAACATAAGCAATTTAAGAGGCAGTACTGTGTTTGGAAAATGTGATTGTTAAATAGAAGGAAAGATGTTGAAGGTGTTGTGGTGGGGTTTTGTTTGTTTTTTAATAATAGGCAAAACAAGGCTGTTTTCTGAATTTTCCCAGTGGAAAATGAAAATGGGGGAAAGATCATACAGTTATTATTTGTGGTCATTTTTAATACCAAACTGACGTGGTTCATTCCTGGAAGGAGTTCAATATATGTGGAATTATTGAGAAACATCTAAAAGTTGATAATAAAATGTGAAAAGTAAGTTTATAATCACACTATTATACAAAGAATACTTAAATGTTTCCTTTCACAGGTTTCTCTCATGTCTGCTCAACCAGGACCTTATGGCCAAGGTCAGCAGTATTTGCCAAATCCTGGAAGTTTTGTCCAGAACCCTGCAGGTGTGTAACAATAGAATTCCTTTTCTTTCTTTGGATTATTCGTTTGGTGGTGGCCACAAAAATGACCTTTTCTTAATGTCCTGATTTACTGGGTCTGTGTGGATTAAGGGATGCCTCCTCAGTGTGGTGGCTGTAGATGTAGTGTCCGTAGCACCTTCATCTCTTAAAGGAGCTTTTCTCAAATACTGGAGGCTTTTGTTAGTGTTCATTAACCATGTGGTTTGGGTATGAAGGTGTGCTGAAAAAAAAAACAAACAAAAAATAGTTTTGACTGNCGTAGCACCTTCATCTCTTAAAGGAGCTTTTCTCAAATACTGGAGGCTTTTGTTAGTGTTCATTAACCATGTGGTTTGGGTATGAAGGTGTGCTGAAAAAAAAAAAAACAAAAAATAGTTTTGATCTGTTTTTCTGGAAAGCATCAGTCTGTAGGCCTAGGTTGCTGTGCTGGATTGTACAAACATTTCCAGTGTATGAGTGGGTTAGTAGTGAAAAACGTCAAAGACATCATAAAAGATTAAGCTAGGTGATGGTGAAGTACATTGAGCGTGGTGAAATAACTAAGTATGGATCCAGGACATACTGCATTTCAAGAACCACCATCCAGCAGAGATCTGTGTATGGACAACCAGCTTAGATAGCACTTCAGAACACATTATGAAGGAAGGGAAAATCTTGTTACAGAGATTTCCTGTTGCAAGGGAAAAATTAGCCAAACACTAGATAAAGCAGAAAGTTGGTAAATAATTTGTAACAAAAAATGAAAGAAATGGGAGGCAACAGGAAAATTGTGTTGTGAAATCCACAGATAAAAGTGAAGTTGATTTCTGATGCTAACCTTTTGCCACCTTGAATGTCTATGTTCTTCCGCAGGAGCCCTTTCCCATTCATATCCTGATAACCACCTTGGACAGGTCGATGTGAATGAGTTGTTTGCTAAACTGCTGAAAACAGGGATCCTCAAATTGTCTAAAACTGATTCCACTTCAGCACGTATGTAGATTTACTATGTTTTAACTATCTAGTTAATCCACAGCTCAGGTGTAAATCTGAGTATACAAACTTTCGTGAACTCCTGTGTGGTTTTTTTAAATTGAACTCTTATTTTTGGGAAGGAAATTAACTTGGAAGTGCATGTAATTGAGTAAATTTTTAGTATCTTGTTTAATTTGCACTTCAGCTATCCAGAGCAGTCAGTTTTGTCTTTGGTGCTGTGCTCTCGTCACTTGTTCTTGATTATAATCAGGGTCTGGTTTTATCTTCTGAAATATTTCTGTATCTATGAAGACTGAATTTTAATGCTAGCCACTGAGGTGAAATACTGTTTTCCTCAATTGAAATTCTGGCTCTGTTTTCTTTTATACTTTTTTTTATGGTGTCAGAGATGACTGATTTAGCTGTTACACACTTGTGTTTGACCATAGCCAGATACGTTTGAAAAAAATAACTTTTAGGAGCACATGATTTCTTTCTGATGATGTACTGAAATTTTGATAAAATAATCTCTTCACGGTTTCTAGAAGCAAACGAAACATCGGCCCAGCCAACTGCTGAGGAGGAAGATGATGATCAGAATGAAGATCAGAATGTTCCAGACCTCACTAACTTCATAGTTGAAGAACTTAGACAGTGCGTATAGTAGAATGGGCTTACAGTAAGAATAACACCGTGGCAGTGGCTAGATAGTTCATCCAAGACAGTTCAAAGCTTTTAAAAGATTACCTGTCACTTTGTGATTCAGAGGACGTTAAACCTGCATTGTTTGATGTCAGCCTTGTTGAAGTTGAGAGAGGAAAAAGGCGGAAAATGAACATGGGAAAACTTAACTTTACTCATAGGTGTGCGTTGTTACCTAAGCACTAAGGTGGTGATAGGCAGTGAATCCCAGGCTTGGGCTGCATCAAAAGCTGTGTGACAAGGAGGTAAAGGGTGGTGATTCTCCCCCTCTGCTCTGGTGAGACCCCACCTGCAGTGCTGCTCTGGGGCCTCAGCACAAGGAGGACATGGACCTGCTGGGAGTGAGTCCAGAGGAGGCCATAAAGATGATGAGAGGGCTGGAGCACCTCTGCTATGGAGACAGGCTGAGAGTTGGGGTGGTTCATTCTGCAGAGGAGAGGGCTCCAGGGAGGCCTTCCAGTATCTAAAGGGAACTACAAGAAAAGCTGGAGAGGGGCTTTTCACAGGGCCATGCAGTGGCAGGACAAGGGCAAATGGCCTTATGCTGAAGAACAGATTTACTGCAGATAGTAGGAAGAAATTCTTTACTTGAGAGGGTGATGAGGCACTGGAATAGGTTACCCAGAGAAGCTGTGGATGCCCCACGTGAGGAAGTGTTCAAGGCCAGATTGGATGGGGCCCTGGGTAACCTGATTGAAGGTGTCCCTGCCCATGGCAGGGGGGTTGGATCAAGATGGTCTTTTAGGACTCATTCCAACCCAAACCATTCTATGATTTTAATTTTACCGCTTCGGTGGTAGCTCGTAAAGCTGGGCCAAATGAAAGCATTGATATTTGTGCATTATTAGGTGAGAAAAGCTAGTAGGAATGAGACAGAACAAGAACACGTTTCTCATGAGTCGTTAATAAGAGCCCATTGTTTTTTGAGCGTTTAAGTTGATTGTGCTGTGAAAATCAGGGTGAAATGTAGTCATATTGTGTACTTTTAACTTGGAGCAGATTCATGCTTTTCTCCTACCATTGTAGGCAAATGAAGCAGTTTACTGAGAAACTTCTTACTGTCTCTTTTTAAAGAAGTGCTAAGATTTTTTTAATCTCTTTTTGCAGGCGTTATGATAGTGTTATAAATCGACTGTACACTGGAATTCAGTGTTACTCCTGTGGAATGAGATTCACCACTTCACAGACAGATGTTTATGCAGATCATTTAGATTGGCATTATCGCCAGAACCGGACAGAAAAGGATGTTAGCAGAAAAATTACACACAGGAGATGGTACTACAGTTTAACAGTAAGTAATGCAATATTTGTGTGGAAAAATTACAGGCTGGATTCTGTGTTTTACTCCTGTGTGTGCTGTAGGATTGCAACTGAAATTTGCATCATCACAGGAGTTGGCTGTGACAAACAGTGATGTCTTAGATACTTCAAGTAGTCCGCAAATGCCTGTCAGAATACAAAAGGCAATTGTGTGAGGAACAATAAACAGTTTAAAGCTGCTTATTGTACTGTTTTCATTCCACCAAGAATGGAATTTGAAGGATAGTGATTTTTTTGGATAACGAGTTTTTGAAGTGTAGCATTGTGAGAAAGAGTACACTGTGCTAATGCTGCATGTAGGAAATATTTCAGTTTTAACAAAGTAAGATTTATTAAATGTGATACTTTGGGATATCTGAGTGAGAATGAAAACTTTCCTTAGGACTGGATTGAATTTGAAGAAATAGCAGATCTCGAGGAGCGTGCTAAAAGCCAGTTCTTCGAAAAAGCTCATGAAGAGGTGGTGTTGAAGACGCAGGAAGCTGCGAAAGAGAAGGAGTTTCAGAGTGTCCCAGCTGGGCCAGCTGGAGCGGTCGAGGTAAGTTCCAGCTTGTCAGATAACAAGAATCTAGTTATCAGTCCAAATAGCAAGACTCTAGTCTTTCCAAGGCTTGTACTGTGTTCTTGTTACTAAATGTAGACTGGAATATTGTACTTGGGCCTTTGTGCAGCCCCTCCATAGGCCATGTATTGGTGTATGTAATGGTTGCTTCCCAGGGGCAGGAGTAGTATAAATCACCTGTAGTGAAAAAAAATCTACACCCATTGGCATTTTGTGGTTTTAGCAAAATTGAAACAGGCGAAGTGTGTTAATTTGCGGAATGTTTACGTAAATAGAGTAAGCGATTTGTCCTTTGATAGTCTTTTGTCATTCACATAACTACGGGGCTTACTGGATTTTTGGTACTTTCAAACACAAAAATTTCTTTTTTGGTAGCAGATAGGTGTTAGAAGAAAGAAATACCACAATTTGAAAGTACCCAGTAGAGCTGTATTTTGGTAGATAAATTGGTGTAATAATCAAATACAAGTGTTGTTAGAATTACAATTTAGTTTTATGTGCTAAGTCTCTAAGAAACTGGCTATGAAACCAGAAAGGCCTTTTTTTTAATTATTATTTTTAAAAGCACGTTTTGTGCATTGTTCTCTGGGTTGATAATTTTTCACAAAAGTACTAAAAATGTTAGTACTCCATCTAAAAGTTCTGCCTTGTTTGACTTGAAATTGCAGGTTAAGGGGGAAGAATTAAGATAATGCCATAAATAAAACTAGTTAAATTGCTGTAATGGATTGTCTTACAGTAAGACTGCATTACACTGTTACAAAATGCTTTGGAGACTTACTAGCTAAAGGGGCAAAGCTTACCTTTCTCAAGTGACAAAGAGTATTCAGGGCCAGAGGGCGATCCTTTCTCTGTCTACAAACCATACTCAATTTTTAATTAAGGTTTACTAATTATTAAAGTGATTTTTAAAGTGTGTAGGAAAGATCATGTTCTAGGCTTAATAGACTTAATTTAAAAGAACCTTGTTTGACTCCTACTGGATTCTTGAATTTCATGTGTTCAGCAAATTGCAGTAACATCATTTATCTCTGTTATTCCAATAACTTTTCAGAGCTGTGAAATTTGCCAAGAGCAATTTGAACAGTATTGGGACGAGGAAGAGGAAGAGTGGCACCTGAAGAATGCCATCAGGGTAGATGAAAAGGTAATCTGATCTTACTTACATGTGATACTAATTTATAATAAAACCCCTGAAGAACTACAGAAAAAAAAAAACCCAGGAGGAGGTGGCAAGTGCTCTTTTTCTCCTATTGAAGAAGTGCTCTTATTCTCCTTTATGAAGGATTCCTATTGTAGTTTTCCTGGCTTCCAAATACATAAATATTTCTGCCTTTGGAAGTGCCTGAAATCCTGGTGTCATTGGTATGGGCTCACTAGCCCTCCTTTACACTGCAGTGCTCAAAGAAAAATGGATGTCTCTGTGTATGGGTGTAGGTATGGGTTCAATTATTTCTGCATGCAGCTGTGCACAGATAATTCCCAGCATTCCCCAGGCTTCTGTAATTCCCAGCACTTACCTGCCAGCCTTCTGTATGATAACGTTTCCTAAACAAACATCACAAAATCTTGTCTCAGGTATAGTTGACACCATACTTAGCCTGCTCAGACCATAGTTTCTCTAGATGAGTTATGTGATAATGTGTAATAGGCATTGTTCAGTTCATGATCAGTGATCCTGCTATAATTTATTTTTATGTATTTAAATGTATTACAATTTTTTTTTTTCAGATTTACCATCCATCTTGTTACGAAGATTACCAGAATGTAAGTGGATCCTTCATTATTTTTGGAAGCAGTTTATTTTCAGTTTGTTTGCTTGATCCTTTGACTTTGCAGGGAGCAGATGTGTTCAGAATGTACTGCCCGTTTCTCTTGCCTAAGACTTGGAGGCCTTGGGCATGGCAAGTTTATAATACAGAATTAGCTGAGATGCATTTGTGGTTGTGATGTACCATGACAGCTTGTGTGCCATAAAGCAAAGCCATGGTTTGATGGATTTATTGTGGAATAACATGTAATCTTAGGAATTTGTAACAATGGAGTAGATGGGTATTGGTGTGTGTGACATTTTTAATGCTTTGGGAGTTTATATGAATAAAATTGTCCTGAGGGTGGATAGCAGGGAATAGTTCATGGTAATGTGTTAGGCATTTTCATCACTGCTTGGGGATACTTTTCAAAGGAATTGGAAAAAAAGTAATACTGTTAAAAAATGAATTTGTTTTCTTAAGAGTTTGACAAAATAGAAGTTTGGATTTTGAGTGCCTGACCATCAACATACTTGCATTTTGAAAAAAAGCAAAAAGAATGAGATGTTAAAAATGGTTATTTTAGTGTGCTAATGCTACATTGACTTCCACTTCACAGACATCATCATTTGATTGCACACCATCTCCCAGCAAGACTCCTTCAGAAAACCCACTAAATATAATGTTGGACATTGTTAAACAAGAACCAGATGAGTCCTGTGACTCACCTAAAATCAAAGAAGAACCTGAGGACACCCCTCCTGCCTGTGCAGAAGAGAGCACACCTGCATCTACAGAAATCAAAACAGAACCAGAGGAGTCTGTTTAAATAAACTGCGGTATGACTTTTTTTTTTTTTTTTTTTTTACATAAGAGCTGCTGTGTTAATTCTGGAAGCGAATACTTTTTATATGAATAAAAATGTCCAACTGAGGCAGGGCCTCAACTACTGTTTGGTTAATAAATACATTTTTGTATTTGAAATTTCTTATTGCCTGCACAGTTTCAGGTGTCATTGTGTGAAAGTTCTGTAGATGCGTGAAAATTTAATGGTATATGTAAAAATGTAAAATTTTCACTTGTTGAAATGTAAATTATAAATAAAAGATATTTTTGCTATATATGGAGTGTAATGTTTATGCACACCATCAAATAAAGACAGTGTTTCTGTACTTTTTTCAGTTTAAATTTAATTAAAATTAATTTTTGCTTAATAAGATTCAGAAAAATGCAAGCAAGTCTCTTTCTTCAGTTATCCTATAGGTGGGTTATCAAGGGAAGGAGCTTCTCAGACAGGCCTAGATTCCTTGTCTTTTTAAAGTTATTTGAACAAACTTACATATCCAGATGTTTAAAAAAAATTGCAACAAAAAACAACAAAATAATAAAAAATCCACAAAAAACTCACAAAAAGACAGTTCTGGGTAGAAGGGGAAAATTTAACCAACTGGAGTGCTTGATTGTGGTGAACACAAGTGCCAACAAAAATAAATTAACAAACCAGGATGCCTGGTAGTTAAGACATTTTTAATGATTTTTTTTTCCATTAGTCAAACACAACTTTAATAAAGCTGAATTTTCTTTACGTTACAGGGGGGAGTGAATGTAAGAATGCTCATTTGAAACATGGTTAACATTTTCTTTTTTGTTGCTTATGACTGGACTTAGATGGTAACCAGATATCCTGAAATGTTAATATTTCTTAAATGTTATAAATAAAACTAAGCATAGATTTGAGTGTGAGTCTCTTCCTTTCAGTGATGGGTCTGTGTAGCTGGAACGTTTGTGGGATTGGAAATAAAGTTGTGTGTTTCAGTATGCATTTGATGTTTTATTCACTCTGCTAGTTACAGTGTGTATTTTTAACTTGCTTGGGAGCAAGACAAAAGCACTAAAACTCAGAAAGCAGTGTCAGTCCTAACATGTAACTCTTGCAGTGGGAATACTCGGGAGTCAGAATTCCCCCTTAGTGTGTAAGTAGAAATAACCAGCTGTGCAGGAGATGTTGGCTGCAAAAACTTCTTCCCATGTGCACCCATGCTTGATGCAGTTTTTAAGATGCGAGTGATACTTTGATTCTTCTATTAAGGCTGGAGCTGTAGTTGTGAGCGTGCCCTGTTTTAGATACCAGAGTTTAAAATGCTGTTTAATTAGAGACAGTCCAGAGGAACAAAATTACAATGGATCAGGGAGGGTGGTGTCCGTCCATACGGTGGTGTGTGTGGCTGCTGGCTGTGTTGTGGGGAGCTACTCCTGTGTTAATTACTGCAACCTCTTCCTGGAGCAGGGATGTAGCCTGGTCCCCTTGCCCAAATACGATGCTTTGTGTCCTGGAATACTGTAAATTTCTAAATCACACTAGCTAAAGTTCAGAGAAGACTGAGCAGAGACGTCATGTCTTTAAATATGTAGAAGACTGTTCAGAAAAGGGAACAAATTACTCTTGTCTGCTGGAGATGGAACAAAAAGGACCCATAAGTTGCAGAAATAGGCTTTATGACAGCTCTCTAATGATAAGGATAATTAAGCTCTAAATGATCCATTAAGTTCACTTGGTCCATGTAATTATCACTGCACACTTGTAAATCTAACTGGGAAGGGTTCATCCTGCCTGGAAGCAGGATTGTGGAAATACAGGGTCCTTTCCCCCCCACCCCCCCACCCCCATGAAAGGAACCCGGTTTATCCCCAGGGCACCGGCTGGTTTTGACTAAGGGAACTGAGGAGCAGGATCGCGTCACTGCCGGAAACAAAACAGGGTAAAAGATTCCCACGTGGCTGGAGTCCGATCATCCAGAGCACCAGCTGGTTCAGTACCTCTTGGTCAGAGCACCACCGGCGGGTTCCGAGATGAGAACTGGCACTTGTTCCATTTCTCCTGGGGAACGCCGTGAAGGCTGCAGCCCAGAGCTGCCGAAAGGCGCAGAAAG
>VYZR01014488.1:59117-78848 GCA_013400675.1 Oxylabes madagascariensis
CTCAGCAGAAGGTAACAGCCCCACATCTGACACTCTTGGCCATGTACATGCTCTCAACACCACTCTTGTCCTTTGTCACATTCCATTCTCACGTTGCGACCCTTGGGATGTTGAGTGTGGTTACAGATTTCTCCAACACACTTGAGTGGCTGTGAAAGGGAAATACAGCTGTGGCTCATTGGTTATAAGTACTCCAAGAAAGACCTTTGGCTCTTTTTCAGATGACACTCTGTAATTACAATCACATCGGTAAAAGGAGGTCATATCTATCTTTCTGCCTTGCTTTATTATGATGGAAAGACTTTGGAACCCCATTCTTGTGGATTCAACACCCAGTTACTGGTTATTGATTCTGCATTGTTCCATAGCAAATCACAGCCTGATTGTTTGTATCACAGTATCTGTTAACAGTGGAATTTGTCTCTGTTAGCATTTCTTTCACTCCTTAAATGTTAAAGAGAAGCAGAAAGTATATTCTCTCATTTCTGAATGTGCACATGAAGCATTTTCTCTGTTTTTACCACCCCTAAAGCCACACAAGAGGCACTTGTGTGGCTGTTAGTATTTACTTGAGTTTTATTGCAACTGACACCTTATGGCTAAGTTTTTAGTGGATGTAGCTTGGCAAAACTTATAAATGGCTCATCTCGTCAAATAGACCAAGTTTTCTAAAAAGCTTAACTTTCAAGGCATCCTGTTTCTGACATTCCAAATGCAGCCAAAATACATCAAAAATGTTGGTATTCTCTGTTTCCGTGTGAATGTATTGTTAGTGTAGTTATAACACTCCAGTTTTCTTGAAGTATAAACTTGCATAAACTTTCCAGAAAATTCAGTGTAAAGAACTCCAAATGGTAGCAGGATTTTATTTCTTATGTGGGCTGTTTTATCATATTATTCTGGAAGTAGTTCCATGGGTGGTGGGGTAGGAGGATGTTTGAAAAAGAAAAAGAGCTGAGAGTCTTCACTAATCTATTTATAGTATTCATTAATTGATTTTATTCTTGTGGTTACCCTCCCATTAAAACCCATTTGAAGCTAGAGTGCTCTTGTCTATTAAGGTACTCACTAAAGGTTTTAAATTACTTTGATAGTTTAAGAGAAAAATTACACTTATTTCCTAGTGTGCATGACTGTTGTGAAATGTAGCACTTTTTGCTCGATCTGTAATATTCTTTCTAGAATTGCTGAGATTTTGAACTTATTCTGAAGAGGACAAGGAGGTTAAAATCAAAATTAGTTCTTGCTGTCAGTCTCAAACGGTTTTTGGCACCCTCAAGAAACCACCCATGCTTATTTTGTGTCCTGCTCAGCATACAAGTTCATGATTGCTTTATGAAGAAGACTGGAAAAAGGAATTCAGGTGGAGATGAACAAGGAGTATAAGTTGTACAAAACCTGAGGATGGATAGTGCTCGTGCTGTGCTCAAGCACGTGGAAACCCAGAGGTGGCAGATTATGGTGCCTGCCCTGTTCTCTCAAACTACTGTGGCCCCGCTGCCGAATTGCAGCTCTGACAGCTCTGCTTGCTGGTGGATAGCCCAGCCTTAGAAGATGGGCTCTCATCTCTCAGACTGGTGACTCCAGTTAACAGTGTTTTATCCCAGTGTTGCACGCAATTTACCTTCAGTTCTACTGCTTAAAACCACTAGCAACAAATTTTGTATTCTGCTTTGCAGCTGAGTTTGAGTAGGGAAAGTATCTTCCATGTCCTGTGATGAAATATCTTTTTATGAAGATGTCAAGGGAGAGAAGTAGTTATGAGCACTTTTCATGGTGGTATAAATTCACACATTATTCATGCTTCACTGGCCTTATTCTGCCAGATCAGCATAAAGCCACCTAGAAGAATATGTACCTTTAGCACACCGATAATACTCGACAACGAGGTAATAACACCGGTGACATTTGCGAAGCCTGACACACTTGGGCCTCTCTGAGTTGACATTAAGAGAAATGAGACATCTCTTTCTTAGGCAGTAGTGGTTCAATGACCTTTCTCTTATTTTTCAGACTTCTGTTATTTTTGCATGCTCTTTGTGACCATTGTAAGGAAACAAGGAAATGCTTCCTTTTCCTACTCTTCTGATTACCTTAAAATAGTCTTCCCCTTTTAAATGGCTGTCGAAAAGGGCTTCTTCATAGACTTTTCTCGTGGGCACCCGAAACAATTTGAGCTATGGAGAGTTGATTTCTCATTAGAGCTGACTGAAGAAGAATCAGTGGCATCTGGAAGCAGCAGGATTGTGATGATTATTTTTCCCTGCCTTGCAAAATGGAGTATGGGACATTGCACTACTCATGGAAGTCAGCAGAATTGGCCTTGGACTTCACTGCAAACTCTCCCCTTAATCGAGGAGTACTCCAACCCACTGCCAAAGGCTATTTATATTTCATTTCTCACTATAAAGGAAGGTAGAAGATTGACAGCAGTGCACTACAATTTTGTAGTAATTGATCTTTTTCAAAGCACTTTGGCTTTCTCTGAAGAGCTGTCATGTGGTTCTGTACCTTGTTATTGCTGTAGGTACATTTTACTGTTGTTTTCAGAAAGTGGGCATCAAGATATCACGGGTTTTAACCACAGAATTGCCTTTATTCTGCATTTATTCTGATACTAGATGTAATATTAATGGAAGTACCCTTCTGGCAGGGTAAGCCACGTTATCAGTAAATGTGTAATTGACTTCTATACAGAGTCTGAGGGAACAAAGGGGGCTCGGAGATCAAGAGCCCTGTGCCTGGCTGCCAGAGCAGTGTGATTGTTCTGGCCGCAGCCTGTGATCCTTGCTTACGCAGAGCAGTGCTGTGAGTTATCACTCAAGGGCTGCTGGTAGTGATTGTGGTTTGATCAGTGTAAGTGGTAAATGACAGTGCAATTGTATCTCGTGCTGTTCATCAGCCTACCTGCATATCTACTGAAAAAGGAGCGAGGAGAGGTACTCTAGTAATCGGTATTAGAGATGTGCATAAGCGTGAACCTGAAGGGAATGGGCAAAAAAAAGAGTTTAGTACATTGCAACCAGTGTTAGGTACTAGCACAGAGGAAGGACTGGGAAATCAAGATAAAAATGTTCGAAGTTTTGTGTTTAGTAATTTTTATTTATTGAGGGGGAAATGTTTCTTGCTGTGAGGAAAAATGCTTTGTTTCTTTTTATACTGTATTTGTAAATCAGATCATGAGAGCTTTGTATGAACGTAGGGAATCTAAAAGGGTGGTTTTGACACTGTAAATATGAAGCTCTCAATTGTTCAGGTATTTTAAAGATTGAAAGTACTCAGACCTCTTAACATTAAATCCATGTTATGATCTCTCATATTACAAATCAAAAGACAGAAGGGGAAAATACAACTTTTACATAATGCTATTCATCATGACAAATGTTCTGTATCAAAGAACATAACATCCTGGCAAAGCTTCAAGATTACCCAGAGGAGAGGCAATGGACAGTCTGTTGAGCCAAAGTAATTTCAGAAACAATTCCACACCTTATTTATGCCTCGTGTGGAGCAGAAAGGCTATAAAACCCTCTAGCACAGTCACTTTGTGCATTTGTTTAACCTATTGACCTTAACTCTCACCTACCTGACAGCCTCATGTTTCTGAGCATGGATTTCTGTGCGACTCAAAACATCGTGGTTCCGAGTCTCTCTATGAGAGATGATTCTTTCCCAGCTCTTGAGCCAAACTCATTCCAGACACCTTCACTGGGAAGCCTCGTAGCATCAGAAGAAAAAGCTGCCCCTTCACATGAATGTACCTTTAAACAAATTTGAAATTATACTGCATCTAAATTTCTGGCTCAAAATTGCGTAAATGAAAACTATTTGTTTTCATGAACTTCAAATTTAATCCTCAGTAAGTGGGGGCCTTTTGTTTGGTTGAAGTTTTTTTTATTGAACTTTCAGATATTAAATCAATTTATTCAGTATTATTAGCACTGGATGATGCAACTTATCTGTCATAATATTGAAAACTAGAAATATTGTTTATGCAAGTCAGTGTAATAGAGAGAGAATCATCTATGTAATTTATCAAAATTACATATATTTACCTGTTGGTAACAGAATTTGGCATTATACTGAGGACTGCAGAAGTCCTCATGCTGTTGTGTTACTGTCTGTCCACACAACAGCACAGTATCTAAATGAACTAGTGCTGTACTGTTTAAAAGATGTCAAAAATATGTCCTAAGTATATTAAATTAGCTCTTTTTCAAGCACATAGTCAAGATGGGCAAGTCTGACCAGAAAGAAGAGAATTGTTTTTTAAACAAACCAAAAAGCCATAGCCAAACCCAATAGCCTAACCCAATAGCCTCTCACCTCTGTTAACCCTTAGTTTGGATGCCTGAGGATGAGAGCTGAGTTTTGGGATGGACATTTGTACTTTACTGTGTGGGATGACAAAATATTTTACACTTCCTTGCAACACAAAGTCCCTACCAGCTGTTGTGTTAAAAGCAAGTCTTGACTTTAATTGGGATGTGCATTAAAAGGGCATAGAGGGCAAGGGAAGATCTGTGTTGGCATCTTTTGTCACATGCTGCCCATCAATTTGCCTTGGTTTGTTCAAGTTGAACATCTTCTGTTCTGACAAAAGCCAGCTTTAGAAAATGAAATTCACAGTCACTTCTGCCATGCTTAATTTTTGAAAATCCCATTCCTGACACTCAGATCTCAACCAATTTGTTTTAATATAACAGTAAGCCTAACATCTTCCGGGGAACCACTGTAAATTTTAGGTCATTCTTGATATTTAAACTCTGGGAGAAGACAGGCTTTGTATTTGCATTTCAGATTGCATCCTGTCATGGGTATTTTTTAAAGTTCACCTTATTACTAAAACCGTAATTTTTTTTTTTTTATTTTTTGTGTAGTGTAAAGCCTCTTGAGCTTATTTGTATTTCACTGCAAACTGCAGTTCACTCAGTTCATGGAGCTCAAAAAGGGGCCCTGTGAGGCCTCATCCTGGTCCAGCTGGCACTGATTTAAGGTAGTGACAGAATGACAATGTCTCGAGTGTTGCTTTGGGATGCTGGCCTTGCTCATACATGAGGCTCTTAAGGTGCAAGACCATGTGACTAAAAACGCAGGAAATGGTTCACCGACCCATTCTTATGCAGCAAGTATGCAGTTCCATAAAAGTTCAGAAAAGTATAACAGTGGTCCGTTACTGTTGTGATGAAAATAGTGAGGCTGTCCTTCTTTCAGAATGTTTTAATGAAAGATGAATCTATTAAAGGAAACATCACACTGGGAAGAACATTTGACACAGCTGGGATCTTAAGTGGATGGGGAAGGTCCTGGTTCATCTCTGGGCATTGCAAAATTGCCTTCCTGGTTTGCATGACAACCCTGAGCCCTTAATATGTGCCAGGGCTCATGACATACCAAAACTTTTAATGATTTTGCCCAAGTCAGGGCAGAAAACTTATTTAAACCCGGAATACCCAAGATGTTCCTTGTGCCTTTAGAACAGAAATGCCTTTTCTCTACTTTTCAGCTGCTGATATAAACAGTGTTCTCTGGGAAAAGGATGGATTGTAATTTCAACACACAGTCAGCATAGAGGAACGTGGTAAACAGACAACATTGCTGGTGGCAGTCAAGAGAGGAGGCAAGAGCAAAACCTCATTAAGTCTGATTGTTATAGCACACAGTGATAATGGTCTTGTACAGGAGATAATGATTTATCCAGTGTCTCTGGAACAGGATAGGTTATATAGGTCTGTGGGCTTTTCTTTTAATTGAAAGAACACCTATCATTAATGGCCAGTGAAATAATTGAGTAAATCTTTGTGCTGCAGAGAGGAAAAAAGTTAGAAATATTGACATAATGCAGTTTCATCCCATAGTGAACCATAATTACAAATGTTGAATGTATGACCTTCACAGTACAAAGTTTGCAGAGAACTTTAATCTTTTAGTGCTTTTGCAACTACCAATGGTGTTACACAACGGTGGCACATTTAGTGGCTGGGGTTTGATTCATGTCAACACAGAGCTTACAATCCTGAAATAACTTCATAAAATTGTGTGATATGAGTTGGAAAGAAGCAAGAGTCAGTCAATACCAGCTGTACACCTGAGTTCGTTTAGTGAAGAAGGAAGTGTGCAGGCTAGTTCCCTGTGCTTGATCTTGATTCCAGCTTGGTCTCATTCCTGTTCAGAGCAGGGCTCTGGTGCCTGTGCTGGCCGTGGAAGTGGAGCTCAGTGTCTGCCCGAGGGGAAAGGAGCTGCTGAGGTCCTTTGTGCCCTGCTCTGCCTGCAGGGGTGGGGTGGTACTTGGGCGCATTGCTCTGCCTCTGCTTTCTGCCTGCAGGCTCCCTTCGGGTAGAAATAGACCCAAAATGTGGCCAGCAGGGAGGTCTGGGAGATGAGCTGGCACAGCAGTGCAGGAAAGACCTCCTGTCACTGCCGAGGTTTGACCTGACTCTTACCTGTAGCAGACTGCGGACAGCATCCACCAAGTCACCGCTCTGGCCAGGGCTCGAGGGGAAGGGAACATGACTGGCCTCAGCAACTCGGTCCCATGTCCATTTATTTTTCTCTACAGAGTCTTGCAGAACCCTGCGGCTGTCAAATTTGCCACTCCTCTCATCCTACTGAAGGCAATCCCCTCAGTCTTTTGAAACAGCAGCAAATTAAAGCTCTTTTTGAAGGCTGCAGACAAGCTAATATATATTTTATATGTTCTGTATATATACATGCACTAGCATATCCTTCAAAGTTGAAAAGAGACCATTTGAATTAAAGAGAAATGAATATCTTTGCAGATCAAAAGAAAAAATTAAACTTTTGTTTCTGGTTTTAAAGGGGAATTTTTAAAGTAATATCCAAAGCTTTAGGGTCTTTAAAGTGTTTTCAAAATTGCTGGCAGCTTATCTCTGAAGTTCAGCTCTATGAATTGGATGTAAAATTTACTTACTACTCATTATCATTCCATCTGTTTGAAGATGCTGCAATTGTTATGAAACAATTGTTAGTGTTGCTTATCTACAATGCGTGATCAACATGTTTTTCCTTTTCAGATTTGCTTGTGGGTCACACAGTCATTTAAATCTGCAAGTGCCAGTGCAGGTATTTCTAAAACTGCTGTGAAGTGCATTGTAACACTGTGGTTATGAAGGTTTGTGTATTGGCCATACCTCCACTAACCGCATTATGGGGCGATGCAAGTCATGGCACAGAGGAGCCATCTCATGTTGATGAGGGTATGCACAAGGAAAATGGTGTACATGGTCAGGGCAAAGACACTCCAGAGGGATTTTCTTTGAAAATCCCTTTATTAATAACCATCTCTCCCTGTTGGTTGAACAGGTTTTAATTGGCACTTCCACTGGGCAACAGTTTTTTCTGCCGAGTTGCTTGGTGAAATTTGCTATTTTTATCGAGATTATTAATAATAGCAGTGTCTGCAAGAAACTCACAAAATTCTAGTCCAGCATCTCCATGCAAAGGAGACTAGAATAACAGTATTGGCTTAAAAAAAACAGTGTCCTCAGCTTTGGGGAGAGAAAATGGATAAAACTAAGGAAGTATTGGAAAAAGAACTCCATTAAAGAGTGAAAATAAAATAAGCACTAGTCTTGAATGAAAATGTTGTGGGGGATAATCTGCTTTTCGTTCACGATGCTGGCTTGATGGAGATTCTCCAGAAGTGACCATGGGAAAATGAGCTCAGAATCATTCTTTTTACATCTCTAACTTGAAGTTCATTTGTGACCCAAGCACTCTCAGGAAGTTTTGGTTATTGTACTACCAGTTAGCAACCTTCTGATCACTGAATGGGTGCTGAGGGGCAATTTTATGTTGTAAGTATATTGAGAAACAAATTGAACCTGTTGGAATAAAGGGAAATAGAAAGGAGATGTAAGCATCTCCTAATTGCTGGTGGCAGAGTCGGAGTCTGACACTAAAGCTCAGTCTTTGCTGTGGGATTATTACCTGTGGAATATGTGAGGAGACCCAGATGAACTTTCTCATGCTAAAGTAGGAATCCAGAAGAAAGAATCAGATTTCACGTCCCTCCTTTTTAGCAAAAAAGAAGCAGCGGGAAAATCCATAACAAGGCCATAAAAATAAATCATACTGCAAGGTGATAGTGTAAGCTTCTGAGGATCCATAAGGAAAAAATCCCAATGTTTATAACCATGGCTGACTGAGGGAATGAAAGAAAAGACTGGATTCCTTGCAGTCAGCTTGACATAAAACTGAGAAATTCAACACCCTGGATGTTATGGAACAAATTTAGAGGTTTTTTAGAATAACATCCTAATGGTCCAGTGATTGGAAATATTCTTTCACTTTTAAGGGGCTTCCCTGCTACTACTTAAAAACAAACAAGCCACAAAACTTGTATCTTCTCTAAACTTGAGTAGTGTTTTTTTCTTCTTAATTATGTAGCATGATATTAGTACCTGAAATTTTAATTAAAGCTTGTAGTTAACATGAAAAAGATCAATATTATACAGTTTAAAAAATGTTCTTTTCACACTCTTTCAGTATGGCAGCATGTGCTATGGAAGAATTTGATCCATATCCTGGTGTTCTCAATTTTCTTTTTCGTATCTTGTGCTTAAAAGATGCTAATCAGTGGGATTTTGCATGTGTTTGGTTCAAGGAATATTCCTCCATCTTTTAAAATCCCATTTATGTGCTACATGCAGTATTTTTGGGATCAGTGGGAAGGGTTTCAGTGCCATTTGTATGCAAACGAGGCCTGATTATGGGCTGTAAATTGGCAGTTGAGCCGGTGAGCACGGAATGGATGCCAGCGCCGGGATGCTGGGGATCACTTGGGTGGCTGCTGGTGGGAGCCCGGCAGGAGGAAGCATCGAGCTGCCTTGTTCTGGCGTGGCTGAGGTGGAGCCGGTGCTGATGAGCACAGGCTGATCTTGGATTAGAGCAGGAGCTTATGACTCGTGTGTCTGCCCTGCCCTTACCGGTGGTGGGGTTAGTAGGAGACTTATTTCCCTGGAATGTCCAGGGGGTTGAACTGCGTGTACAAGAATCATTTTGAGTACTTGGTGTCCATAAAAATAAAGATGGAAGAGAATGAAGGAAGCCACGGCTTAACTCAAGGTTAACTATTATGTGGTGCAAAGTCTACGTGAAATTCAGTTCTCCTGTACCAAAGCTGAGAGACAAATCTGTGTGCTCTCATTAGAATGTTCTTATTAAGCAAGAAATACTTAAAATTATACCCATGCTGCTGAAAGTTCCTTCCACATATCACAAGACATTTTTAATAAAGATTGAGGTAAATTTGTACACAGTCCTGTATTTCCGAAGTATAGGTGTTCTGTGATACCATCCTGAGCTCTTTCAGTTCTTCTTGCTTCTATACAATAATGTCAACATATATTATATATTTATTATTATCAAAATTATAGTGAGAATGCATCTGCCCCTGCTGTGCATTCCCCAGAACCTCACAACCACACTGTCTGCTTAGTGTGCCTTTGAAGTGGATGCAGTATCAGTAGGTTGCTCAGCTAATAAATAAATAATTTGGGGATAATGCTAACTTGGAATGAAAAACAAATGCTGCTGATGAAAGTAGCAAAGCTGAAAGCAAATCCTGACAAAAATGCATTTGGGTGAGAATTTCAGACAACGGTACTTAACATCCATGTCAAAGTGATCTACACACTGTTCCCCTGGCTGACTGAAATTCTGATTAAGCCTAGCTAGAAAGCATTGACAAGTTTTAGAAACAGCCTGGGAAGGAATGAGGACTGCAGAAAGTCCTTTGAACTCAGTGGAGGCCTGAATGAAGTTAAAATCCTCAATATTATCCCAGCTGGCTAATAACAGTAAAGGTTAGAGTAATATAGTAATTACTCAAACTTACAACTGTTTTTTTCCCGTTCAAAAATAACACCTACTTTAAATCATGAATAAAACATGTTGGCCCAAATCTATTACCTTAAGCATCTCCAGTAGAACTAGGGACATAATGTATATTTACTTGCTTGAGGAAAACCTACTCATCACTGATAAATCCTCACTGCCTAATTAGGATGCCTAATATATTTCAATGCTTGATGTATTTCCTCTTGCATATGCTTAAATGGGTCAAACCTTGAATCTGGCTAAAAATAAAAAAGCACAATGAAATACTTTATTTCAGCTTCTTATTGTAATCTGTGACAATGTAGGAAAACAAGCAATACATCCACACGCTTTCTTTGTTTTCTTAGTTAAACAAAATAACATAAGGGAGCATCTCCAGACACTTTTCTGAAAGTTTTTAATTTTAGATTCTCTTCTGCCAATCAGCTTAAAAATCAAACTTCCTTTCCAATAAAATGGTCAATTGAATTTAGCCTTTGCTTTGATTATACTGGTATCTGTTGATATCACTGATGACTGAAATTCCTACCTAATATCCGTTCAGCAGTTTTAGCAAATTAACATGATCGGGTTTTCATTGTCAGCAATTAAAAAAATCTGCTTGCTACACATTCATTCTTGATTTTGTAAATGAAATGTAGTTACTTGCCCTGCATTTGAATAAGTACATTTATAAACTCAGATACACACTGAGTGTATTTAAAATGGAGATATCATTAGGTTGAATCAATGCAAATATTAGAATAAAGATGATGATTCCATCGAATGTTACACATGAATTAACATGATGCATCTGTTCCTAATCTGTAGTTAGTAAACAAAATTTCAAGCATCTGCTTTATGTGAGTCTTCACTTCTGAAGTATTAATGGATGGTTGACTCTGCCACTGCATGTCTTACTGAAAAACAACAAAGTCAAATATTTGGTGGTCATGTGTAAGATGCCACATGGTGTCTCTGGCAGTGGTTGTAGAGAGAGTCAGATTGGGCCCCAAATTCCTGCCTGAAGCAATGCCCACAATGTGTAAGGAACTCCAGCATTCCACATAAATGCAGGTACCTATATGTTAAAAAGGATTATTATGTATGTGCCCTATTGGTGCAGTTTCTCATCTGGAGCTAGCACATTCAAATAAACACACTTTGTTCATTATAATTCACCCATACTAATATTAGGATAACACATTAATGGGCAGTTACAAGTACGTTGTACAGAGTTTTTAGACAAAGTGTTAATCTTGATGGGATTAAGAAAAAGCATTAAAATTAATGAAATGATTGCATCTCAATCTGCATATGCAAATTAGGAAAAATCATATGCCCTACAATAGTATAAGCGAAAGATTATGATAATAAATTGCGTTATCTGAATTAATGACTGGCTAGCCCCACTTGATAAGGTCATGGTAAGTCCCAGTGCACTTATTACTAAAATTTATCATTCAAGCATGTGTACGCATTTAATTATTACAGCCTATTTAACAAGCACATAAACTTTGAGAGCAGTGGGAAGTTTTCCTGTCTGTAAAAGAGAACTTTCCCTTGTTCAGAACATGTCAAATCCTGAGAATGGAGGATATGTAGAATATTCTAATTTGATTTAAGGATTAATAAACAATTAAGTTTAGTCCTTGCTTCTCACTACTTTATAGGGTTAAAGATTTATGGGAACACGTGAGATCTAGAGATTTAGAATGGCTATGATGAAAGAAGTCACTCAGTTTGCTTTATCCTTCTATCTGTGTGTGTTGATTTCCCAGCAGCCCAGTCTACAGACCAGTTTATTCCACAAATTGTTTTCTAGCTGTGTACAGCACCTAGTCTGACAAAGTTTCGTAAGAGTCTTTGAGTAATATTACGTTATAACTAATATCAATATTTAGTAACTTTTATCTAGAGATATCAGAATGTATAAGAAGATGGTATAAGCTTCTGAGACTACTTTCTTGAAAGGTATCATAATCTTGTTTGAGATGGACAGTAAAAGATCTGTTCTCTTTGCCTCAGGGAAATGTAATTTCAAGCTCCCTCTTGTTTGTATTGACAATTCCCTACTGTCTGTAGGCATCCTCACAGCTGATAAGCAGCTAATTTCTCATACATGGGCACTTCAACAGTATTTGCTGAAGACACATCTGTTAAGAGTAAAATCACGTATATGAGACCAAATGGCTAAAAATCTGTAGAGGGGTTCACTAGCAGCTGAGACTGTCAGAGCAAATCGGTCGCTAAAGAGCTCAGAAACTTGTGGACTGTGTCAGCTGTCTGAGCCTGTCGAGCAGCTGTGGAGCACATCCCTTTTGGTAGCTACTGACTAGATGGAGGCCAGTGCACCATTCCTCTGAGCCTTTCAGGTTGTGGTGGATATAGAAGAAGGCTTATCCACTGCCTTGGGAGGCGTAAAAAGAACTGGAAAATTTTGGACGACCATTTTGGATACACTGGGTCTTCCCATCTCTTCACATTCACAGAACTGCTGTGAATTAACTCTGAGCTCTGGGGAGCAGTGGCTGTGCTGGCCACGAGTTGAATCGAGGGGAACCTCGTTATATCCAGAGGATCAGAAAAATTCTGGCACCTTTAACAGTGCAGAAATGTTCAGAGGCTTTAGTACATAAATTCTGTAGACGCACAGTAGCCACTCAGCAGTGTGATGCCTTGATTCAGAACTATCAAATTAACTCCAGTAAGAACACTCTCTAATGAATTAATCATAGTAATACACATTTTACTCCCAGAACAAAACATAGATGATCGAATTAACCAATTTCTACTAAGGCCTACGATTACTTTATTAGGGCTCTAAAAAATGGTTTCTGCAAAGCAGTGTTTATTCCCAGATTGCTGCAGTTATCAGACAGTGCTAAGACCTGCAATTGAGGTCTCTCCTGTCCCTTATCTCATTAAGTGTGACATAAACACCTTTGATTAAATGAAATGGTAAAGTGCAGCAAATGGAGTAAACACTTTCTCTGCAGAGCAGTACCCTGCTACATGCTTAAGATCCGATTTCCTGGCCCCTGTTGACAGATGATAACATGTTTTGTATCCATGCCAGCCAAAGATAGCCATTTAGAGCTTCTAAATAATTAAATATTGATTAATCAGCCTAGAAACATATAGAATTTTTTTTTTCCAAGCTTTTGTCCGTTTTTAAAGGTCTTATTCTTTCTGCCAGAGAAAGTAGGGGAATCTTCTATACACCTTCTGCAGGGGCTTAAAAAATTACAAGTTTGTGCTGCTGTGTGAAAAATGGTGTGGCTGCCACTCTGCCATAGCACAAGCACACATGACTCCACATTGCCATGCTTGTTCTCCATGGGATCAATCAAGGGAGGACCCAAATTTTCTAAGTCACAAAGCCATTCGTAAGGGGCTGAAACTGTTTTNGTTTTTAAAGGTCTTATTATTTCTGCAAGAGAAAGTAGGGGAATCTTCTATACACCTTCTGCAGGGGCTTAAAAAATTACAAGTTTGTGCTGCTGTGTGAAAAATGGTGTGGCTGCCACTCTGCCATAGCACAAGCACACATGACTCCACATTGCCATGCTTGTTCTCCATGGGATCAATCAAGGGAGGACCCAAATTTTCTAAGTCACAAAGCCATTCGTAAGGGGCTGAAACTGTTTTGTTAGCCACCTTGTCTATGAGGATGGAAACGTGTGGTGGCTTATCTGACTCATGTCTCTTGGCACAACTGGGTTGAAAAAGCCTGCACTTCATGGGTTTGGGGCAAAGTTCTTCAGCAAATAAGTCATCTTGCTTGAAAGACTTTTGGCATTTGTTGGTTTTTTTTGTTTGTTTTTTTGGGTTTTTTTTCCCTAATGTAGCAAGTGTGTGATGTATGCATGTGAAAAATAAAGCATATGGGATATAATAGAAATTCCAATGAACATGATAATGATTGTAAATTATTATTGTCACATGATCTCAGTGAGCTAATTCATTCTCCACACCTTGGGGAGGATTTCAGTAATATTGAGCTAGTTTATTTTTTCCTTAACCTGCGAACTGGGATTACCCTATAGGTGGTAAATAATACGCACGTATTGGTTGATGAGATTTCTTATGTATCGCCAATTACCAAAATGACATTTACAGTAGGTGAGTGGGTTTTAACAATATTATTGTTGTTATTATTGTTATTACAATCAGTGAATGCGGATAGGGGTTTTCATAAGGCATCTGCAATAATTTAGAAGTACTAGTCTATCAAAACAATGATAAAAGCATTGAAAGATGCCTCCTTGCTTCCATATCACACGGAAGATATTTGGAGCATAGTCCATGTGCCTTCTGCCTTAAGGAATGCTCCAAAGCATGCATCTCTCTGGGCATTATCTGTTTACTGGTGTTAAATGCAAGTTCTTGCCCCTGTGGCATTGCACCTTCTCTCAAGGGCTCTGTATCTTCATGGGCTGGGTTTTGGTTGCAAGGTGCCTGTTGTACTCTGTGCTAGATGCAGAAGGAGAAACCCAAATCCCTGCGTTTATGTTTGTGGTAAAACACAGCTTAACTTGGGAGCTCGCAAACAGAATGTGACTGGCTCGTGTGTGGCAGCAGCTCCAAGTGCCATGTGGCGTGGCAGACCTCCTTCCCCCCGCCGGCACAAACAAGCCCGATTACAGTTCTGCTGGAATGTGGCAGAGCCCTCAGCAAAGTGAAACCCGAGCGTGGCTGCGCTGCTAGCAAAAACCAGGCAGTTTTTGTTGACAGGGTTTGTAGCTAACACTTCTGCGAGGCAAAAGCAAAACAAGTTTTCTGTGATACCGTGCACAGAGACTGTCTTTTGTAAGCCACAAATGCCAGCTGAAAGTGTCTTTCCCTTAAAACCACAGGACATCCTGCCTTGGGTTTGAGAGAATAATGGAAAATGGGCCAGGTATAAAGCAGCTCTAATAGTGAAATGGTGCAGTGTACCTAAGCTGCCTGTGTGTGGATGAGAAACTGTTGCAGGGTAAGGCTAGATCGAGATTTTGAATTTTCCTGACGTCATTGGTAGTCAAGGAGAAGAAGCAAAGCAAGAGAACCATTATCTGTTACGGACCACAAACATATATAGGATTCTCTGTTACTCTATTTGTTGTCTATTGTAATTCAAGATATTGTCTAAAAAATCATCTAAGATGTCTGAACACAAGACCAGTAGCAGATTTCCCAAATCAGAATAAGTCTTGCTAAATCAGGCTTCTGGGGAGATTTCAATTAGATGCAAAAGGAAAACTTTTCACAGCATTCAGCCATTGAATAATCTTCCCAGGGAAGTGGTACATTCCTCAACATCGGACACTTTCAAGATGCTGCTGGACAGGGTGCTGAGCCATCTTGTCTAGACTGTGCTTTTGACAAGAAAGGTTGGACCAGATGATCCTTCAGGTCCCTTCCAACCTGGTATTCTGTGAAATTTAATGATAAATATGTAATGCTGCCTGGAAGTCTGAGTTCAGCCTTGCTGCTTGCTGGCTGCCTAGTCAGAACTCAAAAGTCACAAGTAATTGCCAAATTCTTTCTTAAAAAGTGATCATTAATTCCAGTAATAAGCCACACGAAGTATTGTTGTGAAGGGTGAGGAAGCGATTGAATGGCAAAGTTATTTGAATGAACTAAGATGCTAATGACCAGAAACAGCTGACAAGGACATCAGCAGTGAGATAGAAATAAACTGAGATTTTCTCTTATGTGGGTGAAATAGCAAATATATCAAAGGCTGCTTTTTTTCCCAGTTTTGTCACTTTTGAAGAATAGTATTGACGCATTTTGCTTGAAGGGTCATGAGTTTTGGAATTATGATTGATTATGTAGGAAGTTAAGAAGGCTTGTGTCCAAAAGCTGGTTCGTTTTTTCCTCAGATTATAATATGTTATCTGATTCTTATTTTAACAAATCTTCCTCACTTAGACCATCACAGTAACAAGAAAAAACATACCCTAAATCATAAAAAATTATGGGGTGGGTGACTGAATGGCCTGGAATCTGAACTAAAGATGTCTGTGTTTTGTCCAGTCACATTGTTCTCTCTTGTGCCTATAGACCATATCCATTTATGATTGTAAATCAAGTTCTTCCCATAAATCTGAACTCTTTGATAGTATCTGCTGCACAAAAGCTTTACCTACTCTGAGCTGTTTTCATTGGGTTAGGCTCTGGGGTTTTTTGTCTCTAGTGCCGACAACCGTAGTTTTCATTGACAGTGACTCAATTTCTGATTTACTTTTTTTCTCCTCATAGTTAATGTTATGTATGTTCCTAATCACTCTCACTTCTCTGTCGGCAACTGGAGTTGTTTGGTGATATTCAAGTGGAAGTTCCCTTGGAAAGTAAGACAGTGGAGCAATTAGAGGTTTATAACTGTATGAAGAGTTTGGTGCTATTTAAACAAAATTATGATTAAGCAAAAATGTCTCCTGCTCCCTTGAATGATAAGCATCACCCTATTTTTTTTTTTCTCTGGCTCTCATATCTCCTTTCTTCACCCTTTTACTCATCCTTTGAGGGTGGTGGAAAAGAAAGATGCTGAGCAAGCTTGCTGTCATCAAACTCTGCTTCCTGGTATCATAAAGGGAGCTTCTAGGACCTATGAGAAATAACAATTTTTGTCTACACATCTGAAAACTGGCAGGAGTGTTTGATGAACAGGGATAATATAATGTGAGGGGAAAGTAAGAATGAGAAAGTGACACTGCTCAAGCTGATTTGAATTTTGATCAGTACAAGGGTAGTTGAACTGTCTTTATACTGAGGTGTTCTTCAGTTTTTAATATCTTACATCTGACCTTTTATCATTCCTTGACTTAAATAAACTTTATGGGAGAGAGTTAATGAGAAAGACTGAGGAGGAGAAAGAAGTATCAAGCTTTTTCTAAAGACTTAAATGCTTGAAATTACTTTTATCATACTTCATTCTAAGTTTAGGGAGAAAGTCTTTTAGCCCTTGAACGCATTACCGTTTACGTTCTTAATTTGCAATCACTGAAACTTGGGGTGGAACAATCAAATTTCTGTGCCAGATGAGAAACCCTTCAAAATCAAGAAAATCCACAATATAAGAAAACTCAATATGTTAATGAGCTAGTCACTAAATACTGGAGCTGTATTATGGCTGGTAGTGAGAGGAGACCATATCTTGAAAAGCAGTTGCTGGCAAACTTTTTCCTTCTTTATTCTACCATGAAAAAAACCGGCTAAACAAACGAAATCAACAAACGCTAGCTTGTATGATGAAAAGGAGAGCTAGATGAAGGTGTATAACCTCTTTTTCCAACACTGTTCTGAGGTTGTTGACTGGGAAGTTGTCCTGGGTGCATATCTAGGCTGGAACTTACAAGAGCAGTCTCTACTACTGATGTTGAGCTCAATGAAAGGGTTTTCATCAATAGAAATGCAGGCACAGTGAGCGTGACCACTGTGGGATAAATGTTGAGGTATTAATATTTTTCTTAGTGATCACAGGTACTTGATAGAACAGAAAATGTACTGCTTTAAATAGAACAAAATAAAAAGGAATACCTGCATCCTTGTCTGACAGCTCTTTATACCATTCTTTGCCACAGCATGAATTATTTGTGCTAAACTAAGGAATATGCAATTTTATTTGGTTGTAAAAATGAAATATATGGCTTTGATCTGTTACCTGGATATAGATTCCCTTATAATATATTAAAATACTTGGTGCTCTTTCTATTTTAAAGTATTTCTGATACAAAACCCAATAATGGCGTTATAACTATTGCAAAAAGAAAATTAATTCAAGATTAATAGAGAAATCCAAAGAAAAACAGAATAACATAGATGTATTTAAAAATAATTGTGTATTGATCTTTTTTCAGCCTGTGATTTAAATACACCATCTTGCCACCATAAAGCTTCAGCAGAACTCTGTGTGTGCTTAGTTTGGTTATTTATAAGTAATAATTTTGCAGCAAATATTGAGGATTAGGTTATTTCAGGAAGCAAATTAAAAAAAAAAAATTAGCTCAGGCTTTTGTCCTAAGACTGAGATTCTTATAAACATAACCTATGAAGGGTGGTGGGGAGGAAACATAAACCAAAGAAATATCAATCTGCTGCTGGTTTAAAATTTTGGGGGGAAGGAAAAACATCTTCAGACTGTTCTTCCAGCTTACCCAGGATGAGGTTTTGTGAAATTTTTGCTGTGCCTAGCTTGGGCTCAGTAGTTACCTATTGGTAAGCAAAGCAGTGAGAGATGACCCATGAGGGGTATGAAGAGCTTTGTTCTCCTCTCAGCACTGGTTCACGCAACTTGGGAGGGTGAAAGAAATTGGAAGTTGGCAATTGTGCACATAGTAAAGATGAATTGCAAAGAAGAAATTGCAGCATCAAAAAGAAAAGTACCCAGGGAGTTAGGGAGGTTTCACAGAATCACACAGCTTTACAACTGTGGTTTCGGGGCTTTAGTTTTGTTTGGTTTGAAGCATTTTTTTTGCCATAGAAGCAGAATTTGCAACAGCAAAGACTACCACAGAATACAGTCCTAAATGGTTATAATGCACTTGTAGAAAGATTATACATTGGGAAGTTTTTGCTGTTAACGAACACGGTCAAGTCGTAGAGATGTCTTGAATCGATTCTGAGGGCCAAGTCTCTGCACTCTTAATTTTGTATCAGTGTGAGGATATTGATTCCTGAAAAAGTTGGAAAACTTTGGTACCGTAGCAGCTGGATACCTATATGTAATCTTTTAACTTTTGTTCTGAGTTGTATTGTTTCAAATCTAGAATGTAAAATTGGTCTTGGAAAAATTCTTGTGCCCAGTCCATCTGATGCTTTCTGTACACATGAAAGAGTGAAAAAGGCATTATCTCTGAAAGATCAAGTGGATCTGCTCCCCAAAGTGGCCAGAAAATGTATCATGGTTTTCAGTGAGCGTAGATCTATTAAATAGCACTTTCTCATTAGAAAGGACCTCTTCTGACATACCTCTTTTTTTTTTTTTTTTCNCCAGTCTGTCACTCAGATGCTTTATTTTGTAGTGAGACAGTTTTCATCTCTGGTGCAATTTTCTCCATTAATCTAAATGGATAGTTTAAGAAGCAGTTAATTAATGCATGAGATCTGTTCACCATAGGTGCTCAACTCTGCATCATTTTGCAGGTTATGGAATAAAACTGGGTGCAACATTTTTTGCATCAGATTCTAGTTGCTAAAAGTATTATGAAGCAGCTTGTGTCANAAAAGGCTTTTTCTCTCTCTGAGACTAAGCTTTTTGTTTTATTAGGCAATGATCTTGACTTTCAGTTCTGTGAAGAACTCAGCCAGTCTCCTGTAGCAGCACTGCTGGTTGCTTTTCTAGAAGGACCCACCCGTCACTGCAGGGGAAGGTAATTAGGCAGCAGCGTAACGATGCTGCGTCAGAGCTGTCCATAGGCACTAACACAGTGTTAGTGGNCCATGGAGTAGGGCTACAGAGATAGTTAACCCACTTTCTTTTTAAAATTTAAATTTTATGTTTAAATATACGTTAGTGGTTTGGTGGTCCATCTTTTATATTACACTTGCTTTTAATAACACCTCTTCAAATTCTAATACGTCAATAAAATTCCAATGTGACTTCAATTTAATATAAAAACATTAATCATGCAACCAAGAAGCTAGTTTTGTATTTACTTTTTAGAAAACACATATATAGAACCATTGTCAAGCTTTTGTAATTCAATTCAGGCTAACTTGTAGGTAAGGAATGCTTATACATTTGGGGATTTTGTCTGTGTTTGGGTGAAGGGGAAGATTCTGGTAACACTTCTAACCAGTTGCACAGAATCAGCTTAATTTTCTTCAGCTTTATTTTCCATCTGCTTGGTTTTCACTTCTCTTGACATCCTAGCAGGCTTTTCATATTTACAGTCCAACCAA
>VYZR01014497.1:6680-22112 GCA_013400675.1 Oxylabes madagascariensis
AAAGCAGATGTTTGTATCTCAGCAGAACAGTGCCCTGGTAAATTGAACAAGGCAGTCACTAATATATATCCCTGAGAGTTGAAACTGCTTTGAGGATCATGAGTCATATCAGCTGTGTGGCAGGAACTGAAGAAATAGAATTATAGAAACTGTTTTCCTATTGATTTCTTATGAAAATAGAATTTATGTAACTTAAGAGCTTTGGGTAGTCTATGTAAAAAGTGAAGTCAGTCCTGTTTACACCAGGGACTATTTTGAGCTAGAAAATTCATAATTCCTCCAGAGGCTGAGGTTGGGTTTGCTTTACTTCATACTTAGAGTCTGTCTCTTCTAGCAAACAGTAAGGTTTCATTGCTGGCATAGCTGTGCACCTGCCTAAACCTCTGTGGAGTAAATGAGCTGCATCTCTGATCCAGCTGGTGACATATCTTGACTGAGAACTGAGTAGAATCACCTTGGGCAGTAGATCTACCTTGGAGGTGAAAGGTGTATAGAGCACCACAGGGAAGCAATGCATGGTGTGGCTGTCACTCAAGCAGGCTTCTTTCACCCAATGTGCAAGAACCAATCAACACACTGAGCTGAGCTATTTGGTTTTGTGGCCATTCTGCAGAGTGGGGTGCCAGGCATCACTCATTTCAGGATGCAAGCACAGCCATTTATACAGAAAGGTAACAAAGAACGATACAGAAATGGGTGATTTGGTCGCTCCCACTTATAGAACAAAATTCACACTGCGTGTGTGGTGGCCTGAGCCCAGTTCTTTATACTATCATTTACATACACAAGTTTCCCTCAGAGTGTAATTTTGGGCTTTATAATTGTCTAAGCCAACTTGAGATCCTATTTTTATCCTCTCTGCTGCTATGAAGTTATTATTTAACCTTATACTCTGTTAGAGTTTTGGCTTGAGTCTATTTGAACAATTAATTGTCAATGAATTAAGGATTTCCAGTACTCTGTTCCTGGGAGCTCTTCATTGCTCTGTTGCTCTGGGACCTTGTTGTCATGGTTTCAAGACCAGCTCAATACTCCCGGTGAATTTTTGTGGATTTTTTAATATCATGTGACATCATTATAAACCCAGAGGTTTTCCTAACTCCTTTTGGAGCTGATTGGTAACTCTCATTTGAGTGTAACTTTTGCCAAGTGTAGCTGTTGATCGTATTTCTATTCAGGAATATTTTATGATGGCATGCAACTTGCTAAGATAAAGTTGCATTTTCTCTTAGCTCTTGATGGTTCCTGTGGGATAAAATTCTCTTCCAGAGAAACCATAAGCCAGTTATGTCAATGAGGGAAGAAATTCCAGACCATGGATTCAAGAAGAATGTTTCCAAGTCAGAGTCCTTGTCACGGAGAATAGATTTCAAACGTGTTAAATATACTTTAAATACAGACTTGAATTCCTCTGGAACTTCAAATACATTTGAGCCGCACTTTCTTCTAAATTTTTCTTTCTTTTACTGTTGCTGAATCAAACAAAATCTGCCCGTGGTGTGAGAATTGCTAATTGGGCTTTTCAATTACCATAAAATTTGTCAGTGCTTTATAAGGCGTGTTGCTGTTGTGTGCTGTGGTGATAGTGTAATTAAAGCCGATGCAAAATATATAAATAGCCAGCTCTTTCTGCATGTGCTGTTCCTCTAGGCTGTGTGTGGAGCAGCCCTTGGCTCCAGGGAACGGGGTCGTTCTGATGTTAATGGCAGCACGTTATTCCAGCATCAGCAGCTGCGGGAATGCAGCCGAGTACTGGGCTCTGCTTTTGGAGCTGTTCCTCAGCCTCAGAGGGAGTTAATGAGCAAATTGTTCTTCACATAGGGAGGGGATGAAAGAAAGGGTCTCAAAACTGATTTTATTTGCTGCTGAAACAAAGTTAGAGAGCAGAACTCTTCAACTACTTGAATTCATTTTAGCTTTCTACCCTAACTTTAGCATTTTGCATTTTTCGTGACTCAGACTGCATGGGAAAGATGGTATGCAAAGATTTTTTCCTAAAATGAGAGCTGTCAATATGGGGTATTTTAGGTTTTGTTTTTATGGTCAAATATGTTTTTATTTTGTTCTTTGAGTGATTTGTTATTTTGAGCAATATTGAAGAGCTGTGTTGTCCATTGACTTTGTTGTTTTCCAGCAGATACATCTTTTAAAATGGCCTAGCCTGGGAAATAACAGATAATGAATTTTACGAACTCCTTTCTCAGAAATGGCACTTAAGGCCTGTGGTTTTCTTCTAGTGTGACATTAATGCTGTTTGTGGCACAGGAGGACTGTCAAGAGAATTTGAAAATTAGAGATATGAATCATCATGAAAACAGTGGTAATGTTATTTTCTGTGACTGCTGGTCTGTGATGTAAGTCTGGATCAAATCTTGCTCTATTACTGAGAATAGAAATTCAGTGGGATGGGAAAGAAGTTCCCTAATCTCCTTGATGATTTCTTTGATACCACAAGCCGTCTAACTGTTTAATTCCATTTAATTCTTTTGGCGTAGTTTAGTAATTGAGAGTAATGGCACAAAACCCTCTCTGCACAGGAGGATGAGAATGCGTTATTTATTGCAACAAATTTCAAAACATTTCCAGAGGGGATGAACATGGCCAGAAAGGTGTTTCTGTTATTTCTCTCAGATTGCTGAAGAGGCGATAATTAGGCCAATAAATTATTTACCAAGTTTCATGAAATGTTCTGAACTAGAAATGAAGGCACTTTTACAGCACTAGCAATATAGTGCTGTACAAATATACAAAGCCTCTGATTTTGCCTTACATTTTATTAAATAATTAATCATTTGCTCTAATATTTCAACTTCCCTGAATCCCCAGCATATTGGGTTGAAATGCTGTCTGTTTTGCTTTGGCTTTCTTGTGATCTGAAGATTCAATTATGGTTAACTTCAATGAAGTAATTCAATTAGGTTTTTGGATCTTTATGAAGTAATGAAATAATTTTGGTGGCTAACAAAAATAATATTTGGCATTGCTTTTCATTGTATTACAGTACTGGACATTTGTGATAAAATGTTTCTGCGGGTAATTAAAAGGATGAAGTCTAAATGCATTTGCTATAACCAGTGGGGATTGCTGTGGAGGCCCTTTTAATCAACGGGGCAACATTTTGCTTTTACTACTCAGCTGCTTTGAAGGCAAAGTTTTTATGCTGCAGAGAAGGCTCAGAAAATTTTTGTTACTAAGTTAATGTCTCAATAAATTCTCCTCACATGCCACAGGCTTATATCTGGATGGAATAAGGGAAAGCATTAGTAAAAGCCCAGATTCCTGGTGAAGAAAAAGGAATTCTTCCTTTCAGTTTGACTTGTGCATGGAATATTTTAAGTGTTTTAATATTTATGGTTAAATGTGTTTTGCATTTTATGTAGTCTATAATTCTGAGAAGCAGCTGTGAAACTTTTCTTACATATGGCCAGTACCATAAATTAATTAGAAACTGTGCTCTTGCATACCATCCAACATCTGAGTCCTGCCTGTGCCGCTCCAATTGGAGCTCGTGTCATGTAAAATCACACCAGCACAGACCTGTAATGGTGGAGAGGAATACACTAAAATTCCCTTTCCAGTTTGTTGGCAACAGGAAGAAGATTTGGGTTTGGTTCAGAAGGGCGATTCTGTGCACTACTTCGATTCTGAAAACGTTAGTGCTCAGTGATCTTTCCTTGAGCCACGTTGCCCCTGAGGAAGGAAATGTGGACTGCAGGCTCCAAAGGGGCGCCTGGAGCCCTGGTGGGCACGGCGGACACATCCCTGGCAGTGCAGCCGTGGCTGATGAAGGCTCTGGGTGTGTGCATGGTGTATTCAGGGCCCTGGATCTGAAAGGGGCTCTGACCGTATGGCCAGGGCAGGAGGGGCACCAAGGCATTCAGTTCTCACACCTGGCTCAGACTGCTTTGTGGGTGGTGTGTCTTGGTCCAGCTGCAATTTAGGACTTAAGGTTATTGTTTTTCTCCATGACTGCTTGCTATTTTCCCTGATATTCTGATGGTTTCTGTGTGAGGCACTGACACTCATTTACCACCGCGTTTCCCAGGGAATGTTGCATTTTCATTCAGGCCTTCCCAAAGCTTTGGCATTTTTTAATCATTTACATTGCATGTATTTTTCTTCCAAGTAATACATCCAAGTATCTTCCCAGTATCTCTCAAAACTAATGATTATTTACTTTCCATTTCCTATATAAGGGGTTCATAAGGAATAACTTTTTAAAAAAACCCAAAACTTCACTCTGCTACTTCTTCACACTCTAACTGTTGTAAAAGTGAACCTCCTGAATTTCTGTTTTGGTTTTATTGTAATATGTTGAAATGGATATGCCAGCAGGGACATTTTTCTTCCTAGATTTGAAGTCCAGTAGTTTTCCAGACAAATAGCATACTCCTGAGTTATTGGAAAATTCATGCTGAGCTACTTTGCTTTGGCTAACTTTGCATGTCACCTCTGACGTTTCTGTTGGCTGGCAAAAAAAGGCAGTTATTTGTGATTTCTATTTTCTATTTAATTATTTCTACCTCTTTTGACTCTTTCTCTGCAAAGCACGAAATCTAGTAGCCTGAAAGTTAAATTTAAATATTAAAAGGAAAAGACAGTGATTTCATTGAATGCAGGCAAACATCCAATCATGCTGCTAAGATGTTTAAAATCAATTGTGATATATAACTTGTTTGATGATTTTGAGAAATATTTTTAACTCTGAGTAGATTGATGAGTGGATAATTTATTCCTTTGTGAGCACAAGTGAACAAAATGCATTTTGTATTTTTCATCTTGGCAGTCCTATGAAGCAGAAAATACCCAGTTGTAATCTCGTTGGGGTTCAGATTCAGTGTGGAAAAACCTAAGGTATCTTCAGAGCAAGTTCTGGAAAGTTTGCTAATTATGCTTCTGACTTGGTTGTTCTAGAGACTATATTAAAGTGGTCACAGGAAAGACAATATCCTCACTGAAATCCAGGCCATAGGTTTATTTTTGCTGGCTTATGATTATATATTCTTTCTTTGCAAAATAAAATCTGAGAAAAAGTTTTAGTTAAGCCCTTACAATTGTCAGCTTTCATCCTGTACCGTTTGAAAGTTAAAAATGTAATTTAGTGACAAAGAATCTGATTAGAACTGCATGCTGCAGATGTTTTCTCATGGATAGATCTTTCCAGTAAAATCCTCAATGTGCCAAAACACTGCTTTTTTTAATGCTCCTCCCTTAAAAAATCAAATCAATGACTCCTTCACCACTTGTCCTGAAGAGAATTAGATTGACATAGGTTTTCAGAGCAGTAGCCAGAATGCCCTTTTCTCCCCCAGTGGTGTTTTGAATTCTGTATATTGTATTTCTTCTTAATTCTTTGATGCAGAAAGTTTTCTACTTTTTTTTTTTTTTTCAAAATTACAATTTTGTATGAAAAGTGCTTCCATTTTTCTCAGCTGGTCAAACAACTGCATCCCTTCATAGTCCATAGTGTCCTGTGGGAATGGTCTGCATCACGGTTTCTAGTTTTCCTTGTGGGTTTCATTTTAAGGGTTTGTTCAGGTGAGAAAGGACTGCCCTGAAAGGCAACAGAGTTTTAAAGAAGCTGTATATAACTAAAATGGTAAATAGGAAAATTTGCTGTGATGTTGTTTGAGAATATTTTAAGCCCTCAGCCTGGTCACATCTGAGCACCTAGGAAGACCACAGGAAATTTTACCAGGCTTGTTAAAATGTAATGTGGCTCTGCTGGGAAAGCAGATGGTGCAGGAACACAGTGGGTGGGCTCCTGGATAATATCCACCCAAAGCATGCAGCCTCAGGTGTCACAGAGCTCTAGGCTAAACACTGGGAGGTTTTGCAGTGATACTGGTAGATATTTTTGGGCTGACAGGTAAGGACTAAGTTTACACCTTGCTCCTGCCAGGGCAGAGATGAGGTGAAGGAAGGGTTACAGCAGCCAGAGGTGCATCAACCCAGGGGCTCTCTAAGCACACAGGCTCCAGGATGGGAGGAGATACCCTTGTCCTGCAATTTAGGATGTGTTGGACAACTTGTTTAGTCTCCCTTCAGTGGAGCTGAAAGGTGTGAGGCAGGTTAATGGAAATATTATGAAGTGGTCACCAAGGAAATATGACCTTCTTAACGCTTCATTCTCCCTCTTTGAATTTGATTCATCTGTCCATTTCAGTCTTTTTCCAACGAGTTTGCTCAGATTGATGACAAAACAAGCTTCATTTTAAAATACACCTTGAAAACAACAAGGCATTTTTATTATTATATATTTATAGATGTGTCCCTGACTCGATTTACAGGAGATTTTTGTTCTAAATGTTTTTATTCTGTGTCTACTTGTCTACTGCAGTCTGGTAACTGCCTTTCAGAGAGGGCCAAGGTAGTGGTGGGGGAGGAAGGCTGGGTTACTTCTTCTATTGGTTGGCTTTTGAACCAGTTGGAAAATGCAGGAAATAAAATTTTGAGAGCCAAGGTTTTCCTGCTTCTCAGAGTCTGAACTCCGTTTGGCGAGTGTTTCCACTGGGAGACGATCACTTCTATGAGAAACAGACCGGACAAAGGGAAAGATCTCTGATTTGCCTATTTTTAGGCAACTTCCTATCCAGATTGAGGCAGTATTTCGTCTGGTCTTAAGAGCTTAAATTAATTTCTCCATGGCATGGTTGCTCCCCAGCAAAGACTCTTTCTGTACTGTTCCAAGCTCAGGGAGTTCACAACATTCTGGAAGTTTCCAAATTGCTACCTAAAACTAAGGCAATAAAACATGTTCTCATTAAAAAAAAAAAAAAAAAGACATGTAATAACACAGTGGGGCAGGAATGTCTGATATAGGTGTCTGCCAGTTGGGGGCTGTTAAATCACACTTGAAAACAAAAGGAGCCCAAAGTCACCGAATTAATGAGAATCATCTCAGTGTCATCAGACCACACACTTAAAAAAAAAGTGCCCCTCACTGGGCCAGGCTGGTGAGTGGCAATGATTTACCCATGTGCATTATTCTCTGACTTCCTGCCAATGCAATTTCAAGGAATATTTAGTGGATGCTATCAAAAATCGTATTTCTATCTTGCTTAAAAAGGAAATATATAGGCAAGCTTAATTTAGCCTATGAATTGCCCAAGACAAGAAATGAAAATGATATCCCAGCCTGCAAGTAAATAAATAGAAAACAGGAGGCTGAAGACACAGAGGGTGTCAGCACCTTTAGATGAGCCTGCATAGAGGGATCCATAAACCCATGGTTTGTGGGGGTCTTCTGCTGTGCTGAAGGGTTGAGGCACCTCAGATACATTTGTTGGGGTACTTATCATGAGATATTCCACAGAAACAAAAAGAAAAATTTGTGGGGTGATTTTCTCTAACGATTACTGGGTTCAACATTGCCATACAAATCTTTTTTTTCTGTAATATTGAGCATGGTGATAACTACAAAGATTCCTGAAAAAAACAAGACTGAGAAGATAACTATGTATACTCTTCAAAAAGCAAAAATCAAAATGTATTGAAATATTGTAGTATATTTCAGTATAGTGTGTGAGATGTAATAAGCAGATTAATACCTAAGAATTAAGCTAAAACAAATTAAAAACAGTAAGCAAAATAAATAACTGAAACCATCTAAACTTGCAGACTTCAATTCTGTCAAAGGTAGAACTGCCAAAAAAATCTGTTACACATACATTTCATATGTATGTTACTTTTTCTGAGTGGTTGCTCGTCTTTGATTTTTTTCTTGATTTGAACATGAGACAAATTGAATTACAGTTTCCTGACATAAGAATTCTCTTCTTTTCTGATTTCCTTGACCCATTTTTCAGCATTGCCTTGGGTTAGTGGTGTTTTTTTTTATCTGCTAACTTCACTGTAAATCTCACTCTTTCTTAAGGTGAGGTGGATATAAGTTGGCTGAATCAGAATTCATGAGCTGTAAAATTAACTATCTATAAATTGTTTCTTTAATATTTGGAATGCAACAAAACCCCCAGTTGATCTATAATAAATATAAGGAAAAATGTGTAGCTGTACACATGTTGTCCTGGCTTGTCCTCAACGCATGATTTCTAGTTTTGGTAAAACTGAAATACCATCAAGGCATGTGCTTTTTACTGAGAAACACAAGTGATGGAACTGAACAACAAATAATTCATACTGGGATAGTTTCTTTTGTCATTTTACACTCCTTTTCTATTGATTTCTGAACACTTCAGTGTTTAGCCGGGTGCATTTCTCACATAGAGACAGCAGCCTGTGCAGGGAGCTATTGGAAAAATCAAGAGTGGTGGTGATGACATGGGAGAGTCTTCTCCCTGGAAACTGAAGGGCACAACATCTGTAGGAATTGTATTTTAGGTGGTACTTTTGCACCAAGAACACATGAAAAACAAACTGGTAGCAACAAATGCTTCTCTAGTTATTGCAAACATTTTGTGCATGCACTTGCACTCCTGTATTTACATAGAAATTAAATCAATTAAGGGCCAGAATGTGAATATGTAAAGGTCAAATTCAGAAAATGTCAGTTTTTAGAAACTGCAAGGAAGAAGAAATTTCTCAAATAGTTTAGCAAGGTTCATTTTGCTTGACAGAGGGAGTTGTTTGAAAGAGTGTTTATTGTTTTGTCTCATGGCAGAATTGGTGAGACTGTAGTTGTATGACAGTCACCATTCTGGCTTCCATGTAAAGGATAAAAAATTTACTTTCTTCATGATACTGCTCATAGAGAATGAGACACTTGAAGTGTTTCACATTTTAAATACAGCAGTGGTTTTTCTTCTCCACAAAAGAAAGTGATTTATTTCTTGTGTCATATTTCATGTTCTCTGGTACAAATATAATAACTAACAAGCTGAGGGGTGCATGCAAGACTATCACAGGGTATCAGTGAAATATAAGTAAAGCCTGATTTTATTAGGTCAGCCAGAGATGAATGACTCCAGGACAACTGCAAAGGTCTCAAGATGACAATATTTATTCTTTTTTTAAACAATGAGAACAGGGAAAAAACTCCAACACCAAACCATTAAAGACAGTACTGCTGCAGTTCAAATGCTTTTTTTTGGGTCTGTTTTTAAGGAGAGACATTGTGGTAATACTTGAAAATGTGCAAAATAAATATCTGCATAATTCTGATGTAGACTTAGACAACCGAGATACTCTAGGAGTTCCATTATTTTGCTTTGCTTTAAAGGTTGGGACAAACCCTAACATCTGAGTTAGATGACCACAGGATGGCCTTGGTACGTGTCCTTATTGTTTAGAAAATCCCAGATTATTTTGTCACTCATCGTGAATATTGATGTGCCATAGAGATGACCCTACGACTCCTATAGGGTTTATCTCCACTGATTAGCAGCACAATTGTTTTCCTAGATGTTATCAAATACAGTTGGATAGAAAATTATTGCCTTTTGCCTGAAGAGCTTTCTAAGCTCTGAAGTACCTAAAAGGCATTGGTGATCTCTTGAGATCCTCTCTTTAGTGTGCATGAAGTCTATTAAAATTATTCCTTTTTGTTGAGAATGTGATGTCTGTTATAAGGTAGCTTCATGAAGTCACAGAACAGTTTAGGTTGGAAAAGACCTTTAAAGGTCATCGAGTCCAAGTGTTCACCCAGCTCTGCCAGGTCCACCACCAGCCCCTGTCCCTGAGCACCACATCTGCACGTCTTTCGAACACCTCCAAAATGCTGCCCCCACCACTGCCCTGGGCAGCCTGTGCCACTGCTTCACAGCCCTTTCTGTGGAGAAATTCTTCCTAATATCCCATCTAAACCTCCCCGGGGGCAACTGGAGGCTGTATCCTCTTGTCCTATCCCTTGTTACCTGAGAAAAGGGACTGAGCTCCCTGGCTACGCCCTCCCTTCAGGGGAGAGAGGCCATAGAGAGCCACAAGGTCCCCTTGAGCCTCCTTTTCCCCGGGCTGGACACCCCCAGCTCTCCCTGGTCCTGCTGGCCACACTGTTTCTGATACAAACCAGGATGCCATTGGCATTCTTGGCCACCTGGGCACACACGATGGCTCACGTAGAACCGCTTTCCTGTGCATGTTTGCTCTCAGGATGAGTTAGGNTAATGGGCAACCAAATCTATGCCAAAAAAAACCCCTAATTTTTTCAAAGAGATTTTATGAAGCTTTGAAATTCTTGGGAATCAATTGACCTAAGTCTTGAAAATGTGAAAAGTAATAAAACTTTTCTAATATTCATATTAATGAGACATAAATACAATAGATTTTGCATCTGTTGATTTGACAAAGCAGCTGCTGCTTTGACATCTGCTGCCCACTCTGAAGCATGGCAGGACTTCCCTTAGTGCAGGATGTGCTGTTGTCTTCTTCCCCCAAATCTGGGGCTAATCAGCTCTTACTAACACAAATAAGTCTCTCCTAACACAAAGGAAGTGTAAGCTGCTGCTCTGTTCTGACAGTTCATAGTGTTTCAGGCAAGCGCTCACTTGAAAGCCAGAAGAATAAAATACAAGTACAGTCTTGTTCTGTCTGAATTGCTCCCTGTTTACCTCTCCAGATATGTCATGGTATTTTTCTGTTCTATCAGCTGTCATTTATTTGAGGTGTATGGTGAAAGAGGAAAAAAATAACTCTGAAAATGCTGTCTCCTGTGGTTTGCCTATTATGTTTCAAGCCATATTTTAGGTATAATTGAATGAATAGTTTCAGGATAAGAAATTACTTTAAAGTTTTCCTATTTTCTCCCAAAGTGCACAGGGATTTCACTATCAGTTTCTGTCTGCCTGCTCCACAAAGACACTGCCTGTGTCTCTGGATTTCTTACTTTCTCAAAACTGTGTGTTCCTGTAACAGGTCTGCAGTGGGTGCCAAAAGGGAAATTGAAAACCTGTTTCTGACCTGGAGATACTGGGCAGTGAGGAGGTGATAAAAATGAATGCCTGGCTTTTATTGAGCTATTACCATCTTTTAGCTTCTACTAAGGGAACTTTAAAATAGAAAGCATTATTTTAGTTTGTATGGTGACAGGATTTTGAGAAGAAGTGTAAGTGCCCCGGAGCAGAACAGAACAGAAAAAAACCAGATTTAATACACTGAGTATATAAATCTCTCCTTGCCACAGGTTTTTACACAGATGGTCTTGAGGCAGTGCCAGGAACCTGCAGGTGCAGGAGGCCTTCCCTTAGTCCTCATTCCCTTCAAGCAGCTCTCAAACTCACAACTTTTTGAACCCTGAAAGTACATTGCTTTTTCCTTCTCACCAGATGAGGTATAAAGGCTTTGCCAGCCAACTAGAAAGCCTGTTGCTTGAAATGCTTTAGAACACTTTGTCTTACCCGGTAAGATACAGCCAGCTGAAGAGGAAGATGTCCAAGTTCCAGCAGGTCTCCGAAGTGTTACTGATTGCCAGTGCTTTGCCCCATGGAGGGAGGTGGAGCAGCTCTGTGGTGTTGCTATAGAAGCTGCAGCTCCTGAGCACCATCCTGAGAGATAAAAGGGCCAGGAAGGCTGCTGCAAAGACAGTGATTAATGCTACTGTGTTTGTAAACTGATTCTTCACTGACCTGAAGGAAGCCTCAGGAGGTCATCTAATCCGTAATTCTGCCTGAAGGAAAGGTAAACTCTACTTAAACCATTCCTTACTCACATTTGTCTAACCTGATCTCCCCACCAGGGATGGAGAGTGAACAACTGAAGGACTCACTCCAGCACTTAGCTAATTTCTCTCTCTTTGATCTTCAGCTACACATTGCCTTTTGTCATGTCATAATTCCTTAGCTTTTGTGATGTCCTTATTTTTAAGACTTGAACTGAAAGTAAAATTAGGATGATTTGGACCTCCTAGATTAATTTAAAATGTGAATGTGAGGATTAAAAGAAAATACTTATTTCTTTTGCTTAGTATTAGCCAAATGAGCTCTGCTAGTGTGTGGAATGGGTTAAATAGAGTTACTGTGCTTCCAACTACCTAAAGAGATATGAACAAATCCTGCTTCTGAAGCACATCATGATGAATAATTTAGGGACTCTGGGACTGCATACTGTACATAAAGGTATTACAGGGCATAATATATCATTAGCATGTGTAGAGTCTCTCTGTAATTTGAAATAGAAAATATATACAGTATCCTAGCAGGAAATGTGTGCTTGATGAAAATTTTCTGTCTGAGAATTAGTGTCTTTGTCAAAATGACAGATCAAAACTCTAATGTGAGATTTGTGTTTCAATAAAATTAATGGAGCCATTGCTAGGACTTGAGACAGCAGCTCCTGATGCTCTGACTGTGCCATGGCCATAAATAAGCCAGATCAATTTCCCACAGAACATCTAGACAGGCAGAACAAGTCTGCATTGCAGCACCTGGCAGCCTGGAATATCCTGGAGCCCAGAGGCCTGGCAGCAGCCCTGCTCTGGCTCTGTGAGATGTGCATGCACACATTGCTTGTGGGATGCAGCTCTTAATGCACAGAGCTGCACAGCTTGGGGCCTGAGCAGCATCGGCTGCCCGGCCACCGCTCACTGCAGGTGTGCTGGGCACAGCTTGCTGTAACTTGGAGGCCGTGCTGCTTATGGCTTCATCACTTTAAACAAATATTCACTTGAAAATATTTATGTCTGTTAATAAGCCAACCAGTTTTGTGCTCCTCAGTGCTTGTTGCTTATATGTTGTGTTATGCTAAGGTTTTTAGTAGAGGTTGGGAAGATGAGTCAAGGTTTTCCATGAGGGGAGATCAAGACACGTGATTCATCTGTCTCATGTGAAGTGTTGAGTGAAAATGCATACAGTACACCAGGTAGGAAGAACATCTCATTTGTTTAACTCCCTGGGAATAAACCATTCACTACCATTTCTGACTTATGTCAGTCAAAACTAAACTTCCATCCTGAGCTGGGTCTCACTTGATGGCCTTTCTAGTCATCGATGTAAGCTGGATTTGACCTTAAAACATCTTTATACACAGTCTTATTCAATGCCACTGAGTTCATTAGAATTCTAATGACTACTGTAAAATTACCTGCAAAATGATGTTGGTCCTGAAAGTTATTGCAAGCAGTCAGAATATTAAACTTAGTGCCACTGAGTTCTGGTGCTGGTTTTAAATCTTTGATGTTTTTAATGGTGAATATTAGAAAACCTGGATGCATCTATATTCCCAGCCATTTTTGTGGCATCCTCTTTGCAGCCTATGCAATGAACTGACTAGAAACAATACAATTCCACTGGTAACCTGGAGTTATTACTACTTTCAATGTCACTGCTCTAAATAAAGGACTTCGCTCAAATGAAAGTTATAACCTAGGATTTCTGTGTGTATAAATATCTGTTTAATAACCTGCTGAGGGAGGGCATTGGCTGCTTTGTGCTATCTCTGTTGAATGGCACTGGGCTTTTCATTTTGTCTGACAAAGTTGCTGTGGAAAAAGGTCGGCACACCTTTGCCTCATCCTCCAGAAGAGTGTCTACTTGTTTCAGTGGTGTGGTAAGACTAGGACAGGAGTTCAGGGCATGACTTTCCCCCCCTTGAGTGATGAACACATTTATTGAACACATTTATTGAACACACTTATATGTCAGGATGCCATTAGAAAGCAGTAGCAGCACCAGAGCTCTTGAAGAACTCTTTCAGTTCTAGGTCATCTCCAGCCAGAGGATGACTTGGCTGTGTTTCTGTTCAGCAATGTGTGTCTTTGAGCTTGACTGTGACTTGTAAAAGGAAAGAGAGACTGACTGAAAAGTGCAGCTTTATGCAGACTGCATTTGGTGAAAAGATTAGTCCCTAACTTCCTGGGTAATTTTCTTTTCTAAGAAGCACTTCTGTAGTGTTTGGGTTTGGGGAATGGGATTCATGAGGGCAATTGGGTGTCACTAAACCAAGAGAGGCATCCAGAGGCCTAATCCTCCCTTGTGTTGAATTATGGTACAAACTGGAGCAGTTTGACAGGGGAGGTCAGGGGTGATTAGATCTCTGTAGCCCAGAGTTTGGGGCAAACTCTTTGGAATTGAAGAGCTGAAGCTCCTAGTCACACTCCAGGACAGACAGATCAAACTGTGGTTCCTGGTATAATTTGTGCATGAATTATGGGAATGGTAGGGGGGTTGAGGGGCTGAAAAGAGAGGCAGAGGGTAAGCATCTCTTTTCTTAATTTTTTCTTGTAAATCCCCGCATGGACTATTTTGTATTTTTTCTCTTTAAAAAAATCTGCAAATGGAAAGGTTTTCTTTTGGTTAAAAATAGGTACTGTGTTGGTACTTTTCACTTCTTTTTTCAACAGTTTGTCACTGATGACTAAGTGATGGAGTTCTGAAAAGTGTGGTTGTGGTTTAGCTCTAGAAAACCATGCAAGGTTTTCTCTTAAGCAGGTAACATCAAGGCATAATTTATTTCTGTCCCGTGGTTTCATCGGCCCATCTGTCCTGTCTATTTAGCCTCTATCTCTGCAAATTTAAATTTTTTCCGAACATTGAACATGCCAGAATTTCTGCTTCTGTTTTAGACTGAAAGCCTACAACATCTGCAAATTAGAGCTGGAAATAGGAGAGAGTGAATTCAAATGAAAATGCCTCTGTGGTTGATGTAAATCACAGTATACATCTTATACCCATCTGAGGTAGTTGCACATGAAAAAGTCTTCATACAATTCTGTTAATAAATGACTTCTTTTTTGAAGTCAAACTGGTTTTGATCACATCCAGAAAGGAAAATGGGTACAAAAAAAGTTTTTTAATTTTATGGTAATTCGAATTTTAATCTGAATTTTTATCAGTCAGGGTCGTAACTATTTCTGATTGTTTCAAACTCGCAGAGGTTGTTATAAACTGCACTTCATAGAATATTCTCAACCCTAGAGTACTAGCAAACTACCAGAACATCAAAATAGGTACACACAAAAAAAGTCAGTTTTCCATACAATTGGCATTAGTTTTATCATGATTTGATGCATATAAGAATAGCACTCATAATTATACAACCAACTGATCATTTGCAGATACAGAAATGCAGTTTGATGAATATACAAACAAAGGAGAAAGGCAGATTGTGTTTTCCTGTTTGCATATGTTGCTGTCTGTGTGTCTATTTCCTGGGCTTTGAGTCCTCACTCTGGGGTGCTGAGGTCAAAGAGCAGTCCCTGGGCTTGGCTCCATAGCTGGAATTTCCAGATGGCTTTTTGTCCTTGAGCATTAATTCAGTGAGAAGGATGGTGTGACATCCCTGATTTTTTTGAATGGAACGCAAAACAAATCAAACATATATACCAGCCCAAACCTCTGCCTTGGAATAATTAAGCTTGCAAATTTTCAAAGATCTGGCAGACTATTTTTAGATACAGCTGGAAAAGGTGTCAAGCATGGCAGTGTCTTTACACTGCACAGCAAGAATGGGACACTCACAAGATGTCTCATCTAAACAGTTTGGTTTGCAGGACTTTATTGCAAGTTTTGGAGGGAAAAAAAAAGGATTTCTGTGTCTGCAAAA
>VYZR01014497.1:22158-45456 GCA_013400675.1 Oxylabes madagascariensis
AAGAATGGGACACTCACAAGATGTCTCATCTAAACAGTTTGGTTTGCAGGACTTTATTGCAAGTTTTGGAGGAAAAAAAAAAGGATTTCTGTGTCTCTATAAATAGTGGAAAGATAAATTACCTTGACTTTTATCAGGACTTTTTATTCTAATCTAATATTTCTGTTTTCATAATTAATTCATTCTGTCCTTATGGGAAACTTATCAAGAATCAATCTTTTCACCTCTGTCTTCTCTTTTTCAAGTCCAACACCAGACTGATCGCTCTCTCCTCTGTTTTCTTTCAGTGCCTCCTCCCAACCCACTTGACCAATTCAGGTTCTGTCAGCCTTCTTGAAAACCATGACCTGAGGTACTTGTGCTCTTTGTGATATTTTAATGGGTTTAATATCTGCTCACACTCAACAATTCATTAACTTTTAGTTATTTTTTCAAATGTAAGAACAGGGCTGTTTCTCTTTTTTATATCTTGTCCTTAGCCTGGCTCTGATTCCACAAGTCCAAAGGCTTGTTAAAATGCATGGTGTGTGGAACAAGGGGGGCTTCAGCAGGTGACTGACCTGGCATCAGTAGACCAGAGAGCATCAGCACATCCCTGCCAGGTGTCACCTTTCTTTTGTCCCCTTCAGTTTTTTTGGCCCGATTTTTAAAAAAGCAACACCGCTTTTTTCACCCCTTCATTTATGACTCCAGTCCTTTCTGGTTTTGATCTTACTTTGAATAGCAATTGGAAAAGAATATCCAAGCTCATGTTCAATGTCTAGGGATTTAGCCGAGTCATGCTAGACACAGTTCAAAGTAGCTCCATATGAAGTTGCATTCAAACAGTGCTGATGTATTTTTAATTTATGTTTGTGTGAGTAGTAGAAGGAAGGCACTTTATTGTGTAGGTGCTGGTATCTGAAATGGATTTACAGGGATATTTTAGTAGATTAATGACAAGTTTTCAGATACTCATAGTTGTGTGGTTGTTTTTAATCTTACAACTGGGTGAACTCTGAGGTCTTGTTGACCTAGGCAGTAGCAAAAGTTATATTCTGAAAACTGCACACTGTGGAACCTTATATAGAAACACAGACGTCTGGATGCTGGCTTGACTTATGGGAATTACGTGATTCTTCAGACTCCTAGGATGTTTCATGGTGTAGATGGCTGTTCTGTACCAAGAAATGGATTGTGCTGTCTACATCAATGTTACAATGATAACTTAAAATTATGGCAATTGTCCTACCTTGGGAGCAGACGTCCTGCCCATCTCCTTTTAACTTGTGGAAGAATGAGGCCGTCTGCTTATAAATGAGAAGTTTTGAGGCTATTTGCTTAAAATCTTTAATTGCAAAGGAGATGCCTTAAGTAACAACTTCTAAGATTTGTCCTCCTGAGGAGACCAGCACCATTACAAGTGGGAGATGAGGCGGGTGAAGAAAACACAAGGACAGTGTAGGAGAGAGCAAGGCAAATGTAGGGTGTCTGTACAGCCCAGCAGAGCTTTCTGTTGCAGAAGGCTAAATTAGCTCTGCATCTCCTGGCAGCTCCATGGTGAGGAGTCCCCCATCTAACATGGGAATGCCTCGGCAGCTTTCCAGGGAAATGCCTGGATGAGGCCTGGGGCTGAGTGTTGCTGGATATTCTGTGCACATCTCAGGCCTGTGCTTTGGGAGCTGCACTGCTGGTTGTGAATTCCTGTGTAAGTCTCTGTAGGACAGAGAGCAAAAATTAAGAGCAAGGGTGGCTGCTGGAACTTTTCCTTTGCAGGTTTTGCAGATGGTTGCAATGCAGCCAGGTAGTAAAAGCCTGTCTGGGTAGCTGGCTGAGGTCTTCAGGAATTCCTCGTTATCTCTCTGAAATTCATAGTAATTCTTCAGTACGTAGGTACATAATGTTCTGTGTGTAATTTCACTGCCATGGGAGGGAGCAGGTCCTGGTGTTATTCTGGTTGTGCACTTTGTGTTGGTGTGAAAACAGATTGCTGCTGATAATAAATATTTCATTTTGTTAAGACTACTTTTAAAGAATATCAGAAAAGGTCACTGTTTTTGAGATTATATCTGAAAATGTGCTTTGACAAAAATGTGTTTTTGTCAAACCTCCTATTTAAGTGTAAAGTTATTTTTTGCACAGATCAGAGGATATTATGAAAAATGTTGATGATTACTTCCTTCAAGTGGCAGTAGTGTTGTGACTCACTCTTTCATGGGCATCGTTCCCTCCATCCATAATGGATTTTGAAAATTGGAGCCAGCTTCTGCCAACAAATGAAATATTAATGAATGCAGGATTGCATAATACAGTTTTTGAGTAGTTTAATTTTTCTAAGGAAATGAAATGACCACCTCTTAAAAATAAACTGGGGGAAATGCTTCATAGTCTTATTTTGCTGTGAACCAAAAGTATTTGGGTGAAATCTTAAATATCTGTGTGTATTGGTGTATTTGTTATATACAGAGGCTCTGCAGCTTTGATGCATCAGATGAAACTCCTAAAGGTGGATTAAATGTTTATTAAAATGTCTGTTGCATTAGTTGTAATCGCTTAATCATACTTTTGAGTGTGGAACAGTTCCAGGTCTGTTTAAAAGTATACACTGCGCAAGCAAGGGAGTGAGGATGCTGAGGACAGTGGAAAATCAAGAGTTCATCAGCACACATAAGTAAATACTTTCTGAAAACAAATGACATGGAAACTTTCTTCCAGACAGCAGAAAGAGATGCTTGACTGGTCCTCAGCAATCGCTAATCAATCTATGAATCAATCAAATTGTAGTCAGTATGGATTAAATTTAATCTGTCCTTGGTTACTGCCTGGCACTTGAAGTTACAACATTTTTGTTTGTTGTTACCTAAGGCTGTAAGTAGGGATTTGGGTCAAGGCATTCATCAACAACTTGGGGAAAACAACTGGATTTTCTACAGTCAAGGGAAGGGTAATAAATAATAGCAAAGCCCATTAATCCTCTTTTCCATTAGTGGCAATGTCAGATAAAGCTGCTTAGTGACTCTTGAGGAATGTTACATGGATGATTTATTGCATGTGTAGTTTTAGATGTTAAGTGTAATTTTGAAGTGTGGTACCTCTACAGACTCACCAAGAGATAGAGTAGGATAGCAGATGAATTACAGCACTATAATGGGCAATTTCTGTATGTCTCCTCAGCTGATTTCCCAGCCTTTTCAGTCAGTTCTGGCTCCTTTCAGTGGATGTGAGCCTCATTTGCTGCAGAGGCTGACAGGACACTTTGTGGTGACTGGTGAAATTAGAAAACTCCTGTCTTTGATGAGGCACTTGCAGAATGGGTTTAATTTGGTTACTTTTCTTCTGCCTGCTTGCTGTTTGACATATGACTATTTAAAAGATTGAGCTATTAATAAATTAATTTGTCAACTCTGCATTACAGATGCAAAGAGTAGTTATGGTTTTATAAATATTTTTAATAGTGTGGATTCATTTTAATGGTGTATAAGGAGGAATATTTACCCTGTATTGAAGACTGGGGTAATAATGAATGACCTCTAAACTTCCATCTCTATTAGAATATCCCTATTGCTTTAAAAATGCAAACGGCTTTATGCCAGGAGGTGGCTGTTCCTCAAGTTCTCCTTAAAAGCATTGCTGTTCCTGACCCCAGCTGCATTTGCTTCTGGGAGAGGACTCAGCTACTTTTTTATTCTGGAAATTCACTGCGCAAAACAGGGATGCGATGGAGCGATGAGTGCAGTGCACCTGCAGGCCGGGTGCAGGCACTCACAGCAGCGTGACTCACGCCTCCATCCTCCCAGCCTGGCATTCAGCTGGATTTGCCTTGTGTTCGACTCAGAAATAATCTGCTAAGTTCTAGACAAATACATCTGCCTAACGCTTATTTACTACATGTTTTATTTAAAGCTTTAAGATACGTTGATGTATCCTCGTGGTTTGCTTAGGTCTGCGCTGCGATTGTGCTTTGGCAATCACTTTAAAACTGTGCAATGCAAGGCAATTGAGGAAGAACACACAGAAATTATTTCAAAAGTGGTTCTTTTTAAAAAGAGCTGTTGAACAGGTTAGTCAGAATCGTGAGTCACTCCAGTTGAGTCATGCTTACTTTTGGTGGCTATAGATTATCTGGTTTTCCTGTTCTCCACGCAGCTTACTCATAGCCGTGGTAAGAACTGTACTGCTTTGGAGAATGGCTTTTCCCTGTTCTGCCTGAACACATTTATGCATTGGGCAGTTTATAAAGTCATTTTTTGGCCCATTCTCTCAAAACACTGGAGTGGCTGGTCGCATGATGCAAGTGATGTGAAATCTGCCAACTGTTGCATTGAGGGGAGAGAAAAGAGAGCAAGGGCCCTCCCTACCAAGCCATGACTGGCACCACTTCTGTGGGGTTAGTAGGAAAAACCAGGAGTTATCCTGGTTGGCATTATCCCTTGTGCACCCACAGGGGCTGAGAGAGGAACTTTGGGGTGGTTAATCAGAGCAGAGAAGATCTGTGAAGAGCAGAAAAAACGAGGGGGTGGGAGAGAAGAACAAATATGCCCTGAGATGGCAACTTGGTTGGTGCCTTAATAAGTGTTGGAGCTGAGTTTGAGTGTGTTGGAGGATTTTTTTTCTATATTTGTAGTGAGCATGCATCAACACAGCTGTAGTGTTATGCATAATCCCAGAGCCTTTACAACCATCATCCCAGACACTGAATTAGCAGTGTATGTATTGGCCAAGGGTTTTCAGCTTGGTGGCTACCTAAAATTAGTCTGAAACTGTGTAGGTGCTTAAATGTGGGTTTGAGAGCCTGGATTTGGGTTAGAAAGTGTAGGCTGTAGTTCTTCAAGCTTCAGCAAAGAGAGGGAAGATACTGTGGCTCTGAATATTCCTGAATATGCCTACATTTAGACTACAGTATTCATTACTCTTTTTTTAGTAAGTACTGTCAGCATTTTTGTTAATATAAAGGCAAGATGTCCTTTCCTTGTAATTGTAAAAAAAAAAAAAAGTCAAGTTTAAAGGATTAGTTATTATTTTTCACTGTCTCTGCTTCTGAGAATTTTTGTAAAGACTTCAATTCTCTCTAAAAATGGATAGCTCACCTAGAAATAGAACTTTTTTCTGTGATTGGTATCTTTCTGATTGATGCCAGAGAACTGCTAGACAGAAAATATTATTAAAATGAGAAAGAAAATGTCTTTCTTATATTTACAACTCTCTGAGTAGTATAAAACCAAAACCAATTTTCTCTAGTTTATCAAAGGGTCAGGGGACTTACAAATTGAGATAGAAAATGTGATCATGTCATTAAGAACACTTGATGTGCTTTACAACAAAGGATTTAAATGCTTCAAAAGGGAGAAGTAATTTGCACTGCCCTTTTGCAATAGATAGCAAAGTGATAAAGCTGCTTTCTGCATAAATTTCTTTCCCACATGGTTCTGCTCCCTTTCAGCACATCCATACAGGAAATAGCCAAGTCACAAATAGTTTGTATTGGGATCAAATTTATGTGAAAGAGGTCGTTTGTTCAGTGCCAGCAGCTGTTGTAAAGTTGCACAAGGTCTTCCCAGAGAAAACTACTGCGTTCAGATTCTTTTTGAGCCTTAAAAGCTGTTGCAAATACGGGATGAGAACATATTCAAACAAATAATGTAGTGAAAAGGAGAATAGAGGATGCATAGCTGAAGGGCTGAGTGCTGCCCTCTGTGTGCTACAGCACTTCAGAGAGCTGATTGTGGAGCCCCCTGTGAGATGCTCAGTGCCAGAAGGAGAGAGCTCTTCTGCAAAGTCTTGTTCAGGGAGGTTTGTCCTGGTCCTTGGAAGGGGATCTCCTCGTAGGAGTTGGGAACAACCACTAAACTTGTCCCCATGAAGGTAATTGGCTGTTGTTGGAACCCTTCTGTGGTGCCATGGATGGTACATCACCTGTGGCCTGGCTGTGTCAGGACTCAGATCCTGGTATCTGGGGCAAAAGACTCCATTCCCTAAGGAAAGGAGATGTCCTTCCTGGTGGCCCTGGCTCGGGACACTTCTGTGCACAGGCTTGGGCTTGGTGCTATCTCAGGACACTCCTGAGCAAGATAAACACACGCACATTAAGCAGGAGGCAGTGCAGCAGGAGAATAAAAAGGCAAGAGCACAGATGGTGTGTGGTTATGTGGATAATTCCTTGGCTTTGTAAAGAAATTAGTTCCTTGTTCCAGTGACTGCCACATATTCTTCTCCTCCCCAAAGTACCACTAGACAAAAGAAAATCCTTCTAAGTAATGAGAAAATAAACATATGAATTATGTTGATTGAACATAATATGTGTTGTGTTTGAATAACATGAATTATTCAATTCATGTGTGTAAGACATTTATGCTTTATAATGTGCCATTTTCTTATATTTTCTGTAGGGTTCTCATTTTATGCCACAAAGTTGAATATTATGTAACAGGATTGTATTATTTAGTTTCTATAGACTGTTGTAACTGGTTCTGGCTGTTTTACTCTGTTGCAAGACACAAAGTGATGAGAATGTACATTTGGGTGAAATACAGTTTCCTCTGTCTTTCCCTCAACATAAAAGAAAAAGCCTTTGCTTACTGGAAAAAAACAAAACAAAACAAAAACAAAACAAAACAAAACAAACAAACAAAAAAACAACAAAAAACAAACAAAAAAACCCAAACCAAAACAAAAAAAACCCCCAAAAAAACAAAAACAACAACAAAAAAACCCCTGTGGATTGTCCTGGTAAATTAGAATAGCGCATGGTAGGGCACAAGCACAGATCATGAGCCTGGATAGAAATAGAAGCCAAACAGAGGAGGACTACTTGCTAGCAGAAGAAATTAAAACAGCAAGGTGGAAACTGAGCAGGAATTGACCACTGATTGTGGATGCTAGTATTTGGTGGCTCATTCACAGCATTTTGGTGAAATATAGGTGCAGGGGAATATGGTGTAACTGATGAGATGTTTCTCACATCAATGGATCATGATATTAGAAAAGTTAATGGCCTGAATCAGTGGGTTTCAAATGCTACTGGCTACATATTTAGTGCATAGTAATTCAGAAAACAACTTGGAAAAAAAAAAGTAGGATTAGTTACCTTGCACTTTTCATGGCAGAAATGAGAATGAGCAACTGGAGCTTTATAAACCCCCGCAGAAATGGATGAGTTAATGCCCAGAAGACCTCCCTCAGCTGCCCATCATAACTGTGTTTTACATTGGGACTATTTGCTTTATTTGATTTATTCTGGATTTTGCTTGTGCCTTCCTATTATATTCCCCAACATGAGTTTTCTTTCTTTTGTCCACCACATTATTTTCTTTTCTGACATGTGGACAGCTTTTCCTTTTTATGAGATTTGGATGGCTAGGAAGAAATATTATGTCTGAATTGACAGCCAGAAAGAACTTGACTAAATGCAGTTCTTTGTAGGTTCTTTTTCCGTGGCTCAGAATGGGCTCCAGAGGGGTCTGTGAGCAGTTGGACCTGTGATGGGTTTATATTTATTGATGCGTGTAGCAAGTTCAGAAAAGAGCATATAAATAAACACATTACATCAATTTTGACTTAATGACATCAGCTTCTTCTCTAACCCCTGAAATTAATAAGCACTTGGCAAAAACGGAACAAGATTTATATGTATAGATACTGACTGCAGTGAATGGGGTTAAAAAGCTCTCTGTGAGATCCTGTGTCTTTCACAGTTGTATCTGATATGTGCAAATGGAGACTCCTTGCTTTTCCCTGTTTTTGATGTAGGAAGGAATATTATCTTTAGGTTTTCAGACATTTCAAGTGTTCAAAGAAATGCAGAGTAAATCTAAATCCACTGCTAAGCATACGTGTGTTACTGTCTGTATTTCTTTTTGTTTCCAAAAGAAAAGTAGTTCTGGTTATTTATTATGACACAGGGGACTTAAGTTACAGGTTATACTTTTGTAACTGCATTTATTGCTATTCTCTTCCTGAACTTCAGTCAGCATTCCTGGTGTCACTAAAGCAGTAGTGATTATTCAGAGTTCTCTGAATGTGATCTAAATGCATAAAGTAGTTGTTAAGTGGTATAAGCATCATATAATGGTGTAGCTTAAATTTCCTGTCCTGAGTTAGTTTATACATTAATAGTTCATAATCTGTCTGTATCAGATTTTCCTGCAGTGCAACAAAAACAGAAAATAGGAAGTAAGCTCCTGAGAAAGAAAATATTCAAGAGCTTGGAGAGTCTGTCTTCATACCCAAAATTTAGGGACACATAGTCGCAGGGATCAGTCCTACTGGGCTATAAATACTGTGGGCAACATCCTTGGGTGGTGTAATTAGCAAAGCTACCCCCTGGTACAGCTGTCCAGCCCTCTGAGAGGCCTGTGGCTGTTTTCTGCTGGTGGTCAGACGGTAGAAATACCTAATCACAGGTTTTGTAAACTAGGAAGAGGCTTGGAGAGGATTCATGGCCAATCTGTTTTTTATGTCACCTGTGCCTCAGATATCAGTAGGACTAAGCAGGGAGTGTCAGGGGGTGCACAGTAATGCTTGGGGGGAAGGTCAGGTGTCCTCTAAAAACACATAATTGCTGATAATGGAACTCTTCAACAACGCTAATTAAAGAGGTGCTTCTGTATGTCTCTGAGAATAAGCTCTGAAATTAGACAGCAATTGCTTTAGGTTGGTTTTGGTGCATGGCTTCTAGATTGGTATTGATTTTGTTTTATATCATTCTGGCTTCTCTGCTGCTGGGAAGATAGAGCTACAGGTGATGAAAGGTACTATGAACCAGTCTGCTAGTTACATGGAGCAAGATCTGCAAAGTACCTCATAGGTGAGTGCACTACTACAGGCAGATGTGAAAAAAGACAAATACTGAAGCCTTTCAGGTATATGATTCTGTGAATAGATATTTGGAATGAACATAAACATAAAAATTAAAGATATATGTGTGTTTCTCCTCATCTTGCAATATTGAGAGGAAAAACTGGTTATGAATTAGTGCTGTGTTGAGTCTAGCCTGACTTTGGTGTAAACCTGCTGGAAATAGTTTTGTCATCAGTGACAGTATTAAATGATCTGCAGAGGATCCCTGCAGCTGAGTAGTAGCTCCGTCAGTAGCACCACTTAGGCTGGTACAGCTGGGTTCGTCTTGCAGCCCTGTTAGTGCTGGATAATGCCTCTTGGGCATCTCTGCAGAGATTTTCAAGCAGAGCTGATGGGTCTTCATGAAAACTTGCTCTTTAATAACAAAATTAGAGGCATAGTTCTGCATTTCCAGCTTAGCACGCTTCCTCAGACCACAGGCCTGCATGAAATCAGCTGATGCTGTTTAAGCAGGGCACCAAGAGTGCTGTAGCCTTCCAGCAGAGCTTGGTGTGGGCTCCCTGCCCCAGCAATTCCCTGTGCTGGTGGCATCTCTCCCTCTACCACCACTGGTGCTTGCTCAGGTATGTGCACCTGGGCTGCAGAAATGTAATCAAGTTATGGGACTGTAGTGGTCCACAATCGGCACAAAATTGTGTAACTCCGTGATATTTTTTCCCTTTAAAAGAGCAGGGTTCTCTGTGCCTTTTGAGCTACAGGGTAGATGTTCCTCCCTCAGTGCAAACTTGGATGTATTATGGGAGTATGGATGGGATTCATGGGACTACTGCTTAAAAGGCTTGAGCCAGGAATTATGTAGAGTTTGATTGTGCACTGAAATCTCCTCAGAAAATGTATATATTCGTGTCCTGAGGGTCTGTGCAGGTGCACACAATCTTACCCAACCCAACAGAAAGGCACCTCACGGAATTTCCCTGGACTGGATCATGACAGCTGTGTCTGCACCTACGCTCAGCTGGAGCCTCTTCCTGCATGGGCCTGTCAGCTCATTTCGAGACACACAGCAAGATCAACGGAGTGCTGCTTCCCCCAGGTTCCCCCCTGTCAGATGATGTCCTAATTAGGTCACAGAGAAAATCAAAGATGTAGAAGCTGCACTGAGTGCTCACCAACCGGCTCCTACATGTAATTGCTGTATTTTAGTTTAATTTCTCCCGAGATGTTTGCTGATGTCTTGGAGAATGTTGCCCATAAAAAGGCAGGCTGCTAGTCAAGAAAGCAAGTCGATGAACACATGAATATTTTGAGCTGCAGTGTGTAGCACTCGGTATTTATCACTACAGGAGAGTGCATGTGACTCCTCTCTCACATGGCTCCTTGGTTTGTGCCTTACAGATTGGAAAATAGCAAAAGTATCCTGCAGGATCACTTTTGAAGAAAGGGCAAGGCACTGGAGCGATCCACAATGCTAACATTTTGCTGCAGAATGATTCCTTCCCTTATCACTCAAGAAAATCCTGTGTGTGGGAAGACAACAGACTTGCTAAAGTCAGAAACGAGTTACTGCTTTGCTGCCTAAAGAAAAGTCAGAAGTGTAGCCTCAGAAGTAGCAGTGTGACCTGCCAAGGAAGCATATTTAACCTGCTCCTCAGAGCAGTGGAGCTGAATGTGTTCAGTTCGTGGCAGCAAATGCAAACAGGTGGGACTCAGTACACCTCCTCGTTGTACAGCTTGAGAGGGACACGAAGGACGGCTGGAGCACTTCAGGATATTGTTTCTTGGCAGGAACACACGTGCTCCAAGAAAAACAAATTTGCTCAATATTTTTATGAATCTCTGAGCTCAGCCAGGTCTGGCAGGGATGACTTGACTTCGTCCAGAGAGGCAGTAGTGGGGAGATCATTCCAAGTTTCCCTTTATTGGGGTAGTGGAACGTGAGTAACTTCTTCCCCGAGCTGGAGGGTGCTGCCCTGGGCTCCTCATCCCGCAGTGTGTGTGTCACACTGTGCCCCTCAGGTCCCTCCACAGTGCCCAGGGCAGCTCCCTCGTATGGCCTGACTGCACTGCAAAACATTATTGCCTTTGATGCAGCAACTCCAGCACAGGCATTGTGGACTTTGTGGAATAACAAATAACAATAAAGAAAACAGTCTGGCAATAAATGCTAATCACACCCTATAGGCTTGCACTGCGTTATTCATTCGGTAGTAGATATTACATGCAAAATACTAACTTTCCCAGAACCTTAGAGAGATTAGGGTTCTTTGTAAATGTGTAATTTCCCCTTTAAAATATAGTTTATTTCCCAGTACAAATTCTTCATTATTCTGTAGTTAGGGTTGAAAGGCCTCATCATTTGTCTGAGTCAGAAACACCCTTAAAAGAAAGCAGTCATTTAGTGAGACGAGCAAATTTGAGAAGTTGAGGCAAAGGTTCTGTTCTGCCGGTGAACCCAAAGATCCACAAAGCCTGCAGGGATGTGGGAGTGGCAGTGTGGGACATTTTGGACAGCTGCAGCTTGGAAAGCTCCACTATTCCTCCTTCTTTTTTATGACATTTTGATTGTTGTAGTCTCCTGCTCTGCTGAAGCCAGAACTATTTCTGCCCACTTTTGTCTCACTACCTCTCTCTCCTTTTGCAGATTTACACTGCCTTTGTAAGGCACTCACTGCCAGCTAATGCTGTTCTGAGCTTATGAACATATAATTTATTTTGAATATTGTGAATATGTGTCTGTTCTGTGCAAAAGCAAGCTGGATGCTGTGATTCCTGTTTCATTCTTCTTCCTGACCTGGCAGTAATTCTCCTGATGATACAAACCAAATAAAGAATGGAATTTCTATGCCAATTTATTTGTCAGCCATAAATAGGAAATATATTAGTCAAACTTCTAGAAGTGAACACAGCAACATAATTCTGAATCTTGGTATCTCCAAAATGTATGTAGATGTTTGCTTTGGGGGTCTCTGACATTTCTGTTGTCAGCTAAGGGCTGTCATGTGATGTTTATGTTGGCTAGATCAACACTTGGCAAAGCAGGGTAAGAACAAAACTGGGTATAAAATGGGAAGCTTTTCTGCAGAGAAAGTGTCTTTTTCTAGACCTAGGATTTGCAAAAATATGAATCACTGAAACTGCTCAAAAGAAATGAGGAAAAACTGATTTAAACCCCTTTATTTTCCGAATTTCAGAAATACGTATTCTGATGAATTCAAAATAAAAAGTCCTTAAAAGTTTATCTGTTATTCAGTGGGGAAGTTCAAAGCTTACTTCACACATAGATGTAGCTTTATTCTCATTGAGACTTCAAGACGATGAGAGGCCTGGCACATCATCTGAGTGTGGTGATGAAATATATCTGGCACTGAGAATTTCAGTGTGTTAAAGAATGATGTTTTACAGCATTACAGCCCGAATTGGCTTGCATGTTACTTTTGAAAAGGAGGTAAGAGCAGCTTTAGCTTTTCTCCATGCCTGGGACTTAGAAGGGAGCAGAGATGCAGGCTCAGGCACCTTTGGCTCTCCCTTGTGGGGCCAGAGACTCTTTGCCTGCTCTGGCGTCACCCTGAGCACATGGATGGGAGGCAGGTGGAAGGAGCTGGGGTCAGCCAATAGGGCCCGAGCCAGCATTGCTGTTGAAATGAGTGTTTGCCCCTAAAGACAAATTACTTCTACCTGGTAAAAGAAGAAAAGTTATTGTGAATTTACTGTAGTTCCTCTCTTGTGTTCCTCAGGAGCAGGGTGGCTCCATTTATCTGACTGGGGCATTGCTCTGAAACAGGCTCCTGAGTTTGGCTGGCCTTTACTTACGTGCATTTGTTATTACTATGCCTGTTTCACATGAAATTTCATTTTCTTGAATGGTTTAACAACCTTACAGGAAGAGACTCTCCATTTACACTGATCAAGTGCTATCTTTAAAACTAGTGGAAGTTCGTGAGTGAGCTGCAATGTAAAGTGGTTCCCTAAAGGAGATTTAGCAATTGCTGTTCAGCACCGAGGTCCAGACAAACCACAGGAAAGTGATGATGCTTGAAACTTGGCCTCAGCCCAAAGCATCCCTGTCTTACAAACTGATCTTCAGTCATGTTATCTTCCCAGTAATAACATCAAGTTCTGGCAATGTGTTTGCACAGGGAATAAATTCGCAGAGAATTAGACCTTGACTTGAGCACCCACAAAGGGAGAAGTCATATTTGTAAGAGCTCCTTTTCTTGTGGGGTGTGTGTAGGTACCCAGTCCTTTAAATTCTACTCTAGCCAAGCTGTGATGCTTATCAATGTGAATTTGTGATAAAATGTAGTGATTCCTCCATTACACACTTGAAGTGCTAGCTGTGAACCCAGCCTAACCATTCAAAATCAAGAGTCAAGTATTCACTTAAGCATTCTGGAATGTATCCCTTAAAAATAGTATTGCTTATTTTTAATGACACTGTACTTCTTGAGCATGTAAATTAAGCTTTTACTTCCCACAACATCCAGAAGAATACCTTTTGTTCAGCTGCTGTCCTGCAAATAGAATAGCAGTAAAGAAATTTATATTTGTATGGCCAGAGCAATAGAAATGTAAACAGGAGGAGAAAAAGATTGAAATTTCATTTTTAAAGCAGGATTTAATTACTAATCATTAAATTTAGCTTTTCTGTTCATCCTTCTCTCACAAAACCTGCTCTCTGAAGGGCAGAGGCCCCTGCAGACTGGCTGTGATATTCTGATCCCCAGGTAATTCATGCCATTATCCACATTGATATATATGTACAAATGTAAGGAGGAGCAGGGCAGGCAGTGTGTGAGAGGGAGGGAGGCTGGGACGAGGGGAAGATGCGATGCATTGTCAGTGCTGCTGGTGAAAGAAAAGCGATTGTCAGGGCTGTGATTCCTGGCTGCCACTGCTGCCTGGGAAATGTGTGTCAACACCACGCAGAGGCACAAGCTGCTGCTGCGGGGAGGAGGAGGAGGTGCCTCTCTTTATCCCTGCTCGGCTTGATGCTGGCGTCTCAGAGATGCCTTTGTCACAAACAGGAGTGCTCGCAAGGCGTTGTCTGCATTGCTTTCTCTCCCCCAGCCCAAACAACAACAGCAACAAAAAATCCCATCTCTGCTATGTAGCAGTGAGACTGTTTGTTTGTCTGGTTGCTTTTTGGTTTTTTCTTTCATTTTTTCTTCTTTGATGCTGTAAGATTTCAGGATGATCCAAGAGTGTATTCACTGGATTTGAGGGGTGTTGTTCGAGGGGGAATTCCACTGCTGCCTCAAACCCAGCAGTTTGCAATAATATCCTGAGCTGACCCTGCTGAACGTATTACATCAGGTCAGAAACATTTTTTGCAGGAGCACAGCAGCCTATTCCTTTCACAGCAATGGTTTAATCTACTGCTTGCTGTTAGCTTAATAACCTTTTCCTGCTTGAACTGTCCATTCTGCCAGATTTTTTTTTTCAGAGAATCTCTTGAGGTTTGGCCACGAGCTGAGCACGTAAGAGACCACTGAACAAGAAAACCTCCAGACAGCTTAGCTGGGCAGCCCTATTTCAGTAAAAACCCCCCTGCGTTTGATGAGCCAATTGCACAGAGCAAACATTTAAAGGACAGAACGTCAAATACTTGTTTGCAAACCTAAGCCTTTGTTAACAGCACTGTTACAACTATGAAAGATCATGATCCGAGCCTCACAGTCTACCTGCAGCCCTGCCTGAATTCTGGGCACTGCTGGCTGGGCTTTGTGAGTGTTGTAGGACTAATCCCTGTGGTTTCTTGATTATGAGCATGTGCAGAGCAGCCCAAGGTAGAGCCGTGCATGTAGAGCGAGCACACAGACGTGCCTCGCAATGCCATGTTTGTGCATGTGTTCCTACAACTGAGGAGGATACAGGGAGCCTGCCTGCCTTGCTGATTTATCTCATGTTTTCTTGTTTCTGTTTCAGCATTCAGGATAAGTCCTTCAACACGACAGCTTTAGCAGAGTAAGTGAACACTTTAAAGATGTCCTTATTTTTAAACAAGAATAATGAAGTTTAGTTACGGTACAGAATAATTGTAAGTGGTATGTGAGAAGTCCCAAGCTATCTGTCATATATTTTGAATGAGTTTTCTGTAATCTAAATATATTATTGACGGTATGGGAAGGATTGCATAAAGCAGCTGCCTTTAAATGCTCTGTGACTATTTAGCAGTGAAGGGAGAATATTGGGAGAATATATGCTGGGTGCACATCACACATGTTTAAGTGCATGATTTTCAGTGTCGGATAAACCTCCTGTCAAAATATTGCTCATTTCTGGTACTTACGATCCTGTCAAACACAAGCATGTCTGTTTTCTTAGGACACATGGTCTGTACTTATCACAAGCATTGTTAGGGAAGAAAAAATCATTAGGAAATATTTTTAAAAATCCCTATACGTTATTTAAACAGGCCAAGTACCAAAAATGTCATTTCTTTGTTATCAATTTGATAAACTCCTTAGATGGCCTTTCGTATGTTTCATAATCATAAGGATGTATATGTTGATTTTTCTTGTTGTCTTACAGAGACAACAGAACAAGGGAGCACATTAGAAAGTTAGAAAGGCAAACCCTCTAGGAACTATTGCTGATGAAATGGCCTTTGTCTTATTTTAGTCTAAACCACTTCAATGTTGATGTTCTGTGCATTTTTCTTTTGCATGCTTTTGATTGTTTCAAAAGCTTTTGGGGAAGATTCTGCAGCAGTAAGGAGCCAAGCTGTTTTTCAGGAGGAAAATGATGTATGAATTTGTTTGTGTATTAGGTGAGTTTCACACTGCTAAAATGCTCATAATCTAAAACACCCCAGCTGGACAGTGAGCTGTTTGCTGACTGCTGTGGGGACAGGGGACATTCTGAAAGCAGGCCAAGTTGTAATCTTCTGAGCCATCCCTAAGTGTTGTCATAACCTCTACAGGAAAAGTAACATTTCAAAATGAACTAAAGAATTTCACTCTCTTACATTGCTTTGCTTTATTTGCTTATATTTCCTGCCGTATTTAATATTTAAATTCAGTCACACTTTGTGTGTGACTGGGACAGATATGGAAAGATTGAACTGAAGCTAACAAATCATGGAGGGGTTTTTGTTTGCTTGTATGCTTGTTTTTTTTCATTTCCTGTGCTCCTGTTAGTTAAGTGATGAACTGTGGTCTGTAAAATTATTAGTTGCTCCCCCTTCACAGAAAAATAGCCAGATTACACATAACATATTTTTCATATTTTTTTGTCCTTCCCTTTTCTCTGTCCCTAAGTACATCCATTGTTTCCTGTAGAGATTCCCCTGGAGCAGTCCCTAGGCCTGCCTCATCCCTGAGGTTTCTGGGACCTGAAGGTGATGGTTTTTCTCTGTGGGCCTTCATGTCAAACCCAAGCTGTGAGTCTGGTGTCAGCTCTGCCCTTGGGGAGATGGAGAGGGGTTGGATCTCCCTCATTTCAGCTGCTGTTGGTTCTTGTTTGTGGGATTCATGTTTAATCTTCTATTTCAAAAAAGAAATGTGCTTTTAGAAAAGAAATGAGTGAACAACAATACCTGAAAAGCATTGTCCAATTGAACAAACTTGGTTTCCAGAGCTGCCTTCCCTAAATCTCATTTGGAGCCGTCCCCCAACACCTGCTTTTGAGAGCTGCTGAGGATACACAATTCTTACTGATTTCAGCACTCATTGTTTGTGTTGACCATCCCTGAAAACAGATGAAAGTAGATTTATTTAGCAGAAGAAAGAGAGAGCTTGCCATGCAAATCTGGGCATCCTCATTTAACAATTTCTGTCTTTATTTGTGACAAAGGCAGAGCCAGGGGCTCCTGAATGACATAAAGCCAGTGGTACAGCACTTTCAGGAGCATTTCCCCAGACAAGGCGAGCGCCTGGGGGTGCGAAGCTCCCAGCAAGCCATGCATGCAGCCTGGTCTGGGAGCTGCTCACGTGAGCATCTGAAAGGTCAAGGCAGCAAAAGGGAGCAGTTTTCACTCTGTGCTGAAATGGCTCCTGTGGGAAGGTGACAATGGAAGAAAGTTAAAGAAGCGGTCTGATTAACCCAGAGACCTTGGCAGAAACACAGTGACAGTACTACCCAGAGTCAGAGCAACACCATCCAGGCTGGCATCCCATCTCTGACCTGGCTCTGGCCCGTGCCATAAGATCAATAATGGATGTACTTACTTTTAAGAGATATCCATCTGCCAGTAGCTGGATTGGGCACTGAAGGGAGAGGATTCACATCACTGGTTTTGTTAAAAGACAGCTCCTACACAAAGTAAGCCTCAACCCATTTGGATTTCTGACCTGAAGCTGTTGTGGCATATTCTCTGGTGGTTTAGGAATGAGGAAGAGGTTGTTGCAGTTTTTTGGTTGGTGGGAAGTCTCTATGCTACATGGCCACAAACTACGAAAAAACTTACCAAATTCTTGAATATCACCCTATCTATTAAATACAGCTAAAGCTAGATAAGAAGATTTACAAGTTAATGGCGAGAGGAAAGGAAGGTGTGCATGTTTATTTTGATATGTGCAGACAGGTGGCATGAACACAGAAGACACATTTCTTTAAGAAATCAAGGTAAAAACACTCCATGCTTTAATGATGGATATTTGCATTATATCACAAATTCATCTTTTTAAAGGTCCTGCTATGGTCCTAGCCTCAAGCACTGTCTTTTGTGAGTGAGCTCTCAGCCTCCTGGTTATTATTTATTCTTGCACAGACAAAAATTTCTGTTGGAAATTTTAGACTGTGTTGCTTCTGAACTTCCTCAGGATCTTTTAAATTTTATGATGGTCATTGTATTCTCTGGCTCATTATTGCTTCTCTTTCCTATCTACTGCCATCCAGTTACTCAAATACATTTTGTCACACTCACCTTTGTTGTTTAAAAGTTGTGTCTTGTTCTATGACTTCTATCAGTTGCTGGATGCTGAGTTAGGACCTCTGTCTCTTGAGATCACCTCCTTCCAGCCTGCTCGGCTCCTCCAGCTGAAGAGAGTGCTCCTTAACTGGACTTGGCTTGGCCACTGGACTTGTGCTCAGCCATCCATTGTCCCTCCAGAGAGTGTTCCCCGTGGCCAAGGTGGCCTTTCAGAACTGAAGGCTGCCAGGTGAGGTGACTGGTGAGAGGAGGGGGTAGCAAAACTGGTGGCAGAGCTGCTTCCTCCTACCTCCTCTCTCTGAGGCACACCCAGGAGGGAGAGTTTGTTCCTTTAGGTGATCCCTGGACTTTGCTGGCTGTGGCTTGGACCATGGTGCGCACCCCACTTGGAGGCACCTTCTCCTTCTCCTGTGTCTGTGCTGGGAGCTCTGTCCATCCAGCTCTGACCTTGGCATTGTCTCCTCACAATACGTTTTCTTTCTGCTGTTTCCTCCCTCTGAAATACTCCTTCTAGTTCTTCAGCCACGTTCCTGGTTCCTTTCACCCTGGGCTTCCTCACTCAAACCCCCAGGGTGTCCCGTGCCCACCCCTTGCTGTGAGGCAGTCAGGTATTGGCCAGAGGGGAAGGTGTGACTGGCATCCAGAGGCAACCAGATTTCTACAACGAATTTTTCCATTTTGCACATCAAGCCCTGTCTTCCATCCATCACCCCGCTTTGCCATGTGGAGAAAGCTGCACTCATTGCAGGAATATTGTGTGATCAGGGTGATCTGCCACTGTAGTTCTCTGCTCCAGTTGTGAGCAGCAAATGCTTTCATGCGTATGCTGATGTATTCAGGAAGTGTAAACACTTGAGTGGCCCTTTAAATATTTTCTGCTGCAGTCTGACTTTTGATATAGACACCAGCAGAAGACTGGTGGGGAAGAGGAATATATTAAAACCCTTGCCATCAAATTGCAACGCAGAGTTATGAGTGTGTCACTTAATGTACTCTCTTCTAAGTGGGGCAGCTCTTCTCAAAATTTAACAAGCCAGCAAAGTACAGGCTGCTTCCCCTAAAATGAAGAGATTCCTCTGCCAGAAAACTCCAAGGGATCCAGGCCTCCTTAGTGTCTGTGCCCTGTGAGTATGAACTGAGGGTGAGGAGAGGGCCCCGAATTTACCCCAGCAGTACCAGGCTCGGTGTTTGCATATTTTAGGAGTGCATGCATGTTCATTTGAAGAAAGACTGCTCATGGGCTTTGCAAAGTTCAGCTCTCAGTGGTTGTGGTTTAGGATATTTATCCAGACTTCTATTTTGATTAGGCAACCTTAGGACAATTCTTTTGTTGGTAACTTAAAGGAAGTAATTGATTATGATTATTCAGGAAATAATACTAGTTCACTTTTTAAGACTAACTCTCACTTCATAATTTAGTTGGGGATTCTTTTTCCTGCTGTACAAAGGGTGACTGCTCTATCCTAGTTAATATTTTTGTGAGTTTGGGAGAAAAACATCCTTAGTGGTCTCTAATTATTTTTGAGGTTAATGTGAAATATACAACATGCAATTAGAATACAGAATTTCTTGTAATTTTCCTGTGTTTTTTTATGGTAACATCTGAATTCCTTGTAATTATTTCCATTTGTCTGAAAATGATATACCAAATTGTGCACACTTAACATCTCAAATCCTCTTCTTCCTCTGAGATTTGGACTATTATGGAGCAGCTATGGCATTAAATGACCCTAACTAAAGCGTGAGGAGAAGAAGAAATGAGTTTATAGTTTGAGCTGCACTGTAATGTTATTAAAAGCCAAGTTTCTGCAGCTGGCAGAAAATCAGTAATTCTCTTGTATTCATTTTCAAGGTGTGACGGGTATTCAGACTCTGTGCATGAAGATCAAGCAGGCACTTCCAGTCCCAGGTACTCCCTGTAAACTTTGTCTGAAATCCGTTGGCAGCAAATGAAGCTGTGACTGCTTCTGTTAAACCATTAGAAAGAAACCTTTATTCTCAAGGGAATTCCGAAGTTCTGGGGTATTACCTGCAAAAGCTCTTAGTATTTCTGGGAAATATGTATTTATCTTGTGTACTTTCGTGTGATGAATATGAAGATTAATTACTGTTGCTATTATATAAGTAAATATATTATGATCTGTATTCTTGACTTCACATCATATTCCTGTCATTCAGATGCAGCTGTGGTGCTTACAGCACTGAATTTTACTGTACAGCAGCTGGTACAAAGCAGCAGTAAGCAGAGTTTTCCAACTGTGCATATATCCTTATATGCTCATTGCTGAGTGTGTCTGGAAAAAAAAATTCCTCAAATTGTAATTTAACTGAAGTATTCTTGAGGCATGCCTCTCTCATGGCTATGTTAGTACATATTGATTGCTAGGGTATGCAACTTAACCTTTCAGGAAGATCTTAAAATCAGAGGATACCTTAAAATTAGCAACACTTCTGCTCATTGTTGGAGTGCCTGTGGGCAATAAAGCTGTAGCTATAACAACTGCCTTGGAGCACACTTGCAGAAGGCATGGGCAGCAATGGTGTTCAACTCCATAGGCACCCTGCAAGCAGCCATCTGGATGTTGATGGGCCACAGATGGAAAGTGAGTTTGGCAGCTCAAAATCCTTAGGAGAAAACATTGAACTAGCAAGTTAATGCTTTCTGAAAAAAACCAAAAAACACAACTCATCTCAGGGAGATTTAATTCAATAGCCCTTGACTCCCTCAGCTGTGGAAGTTTCACGCCAGGAGAGAGGTGATCTCCCAGCTAACTATTAGGATGCTGCCAGCTGAAGCTAACCTCTGAAATCCCCCCTGAAATCTAAGCTCCAGCCAGGGATTTTGGAGCAGCAATGCCGCCCAGCTCCCGCTGCCAGCTCCTCAGGCAGCCCTGCCTTCTGCATTGCGGTAACTTGGTGGTGCCACCGAGATGCTCCCAGTGGAAGGCATGAGACCAGGCTGAGGCTGGGGTGACTGAGTGTGCATGACACCAGCAAGGTCTCCTTGGAGAGAGCTTGCACTTTGTAGTCTGGGTGGGGATTGAAAACGTCTGTCCCAGATCCTAGATTAAGCATCCATGAGTAACAGTGTCTGTTTAAGCCCCCAGGTGTGCTCTTAGACAGGAGGATGTTTTCTCCAAACACATCTCTGGCCGTTCAGATCTTACTTTGAGTGGCTTCTTTGAGTGGCTTCCTCCTTCCCTTTGTGCAGTGGCCCTCAAAGCCAGAGACCATCAGAAGGGAAGTGTGTTGTAAAGAGGAATTATTGTCTGTGAAGATATTTTTGTGAGATTATAGTTTACTGTGAAACATTGGGTGGGGGAGGCTTTCTGCATGAAAAGGATGGTTTCAGATTTTATTTGGGGAATGTGAACTGTAGGTCTGAAGCCCAGGAGGGCCTCTAAAGCTAACATTTAAGTAGCTCCACAGCTGAGTGTGTAATAATGCTAACAGTAGTTTAGATCCATTACTGATGTGTAGACCACTAAACTTAGTAAAAGCAATATGCCAGAAATAGCTAAGATCTAGTTGCTCTTCTTCCTTCATAATGTTTTGACAGGTGTCTGAAATCCTGCCTGATGCATTTCAATTTTATTTTCTTACAGAGATGATGATAACAAAGAAAATTACCCGGATAACTCTGCTGTCTTAGAGGAAAGGCAGCTGCCTTTGCAAGACACTCAGCAGCACAAGCAGCAGGTTCTAATTGACTGCGCTCTAAAGCCTGACATGGGCAACTTAAAGCTGAGGAAACCTAAGCCTATTGCAAAGCTAGAAAATGGAAAAAGCCATGAGGAAAGTCAGGTAAAGAATTAAACTTACCAGGGGTAGGCTTGTGGCACAATGTCTAAGCAACTTTTGAAATGCAAAGAGGGACTCTCTGGTAATTCATGGTGTGATTTGAGACTCCACTATAATCTACCCTGATTTCCAGGGACCTGCAGTCTACAACCCTCCTGTAATAGTTTCTTTCGGCTAGGGAATTGCAGAGATGGTCATGCTGCAATTGCTTTCAGAAGTGAGTGGATTGCATAGCTGAAGATGTGCAAATATTTCTCCTTAGTTTTCCTGCGTTTCCTTGCACCAAATACAAAAACTAGGTAGCTGCAGCAATAGATTGGACAGTTTCTGTTTTGTTTATTTGATCCAGGATCTCTTACACTGGCTGCAAATAGAGAGATTTCATGGTTTTCCTTCATCTTAGTTTCTGTTTTTCTCATATTTTAATAGTAAGTCCATACCAGTGCAGTAGCATATTGCTAGCAGTGCTACCCCCCACCATCTTCCTAGGCTGAGCTGGGGGGAGCAGAACTGTAAGTTTTGTAAAAGGTGTTAAGGAAGACTAGAAATGAGGAAGCTTCTGCTGCTGTCTCTGGAGGTACATTTGCTCTGTTGACTCTAGAATTCCACCTCTCAGCAGCTGCTGAAAATGCCTCTGTTCTTCCCTGGTGCTTCCCAAGTTGTGTTGGATGTGTGGTGTAAGGGGTAGAGCTCTAGAGCAGATTTAACCCCTCAGCTGGAAATATTCTCATATCCAAGATAGTTAATAACAATGTTGGTAGATTTGTTGGTCTGCAGTAGGCGCAAGGCCTGACATCTTCAAATACAGATGTCTGTGTTTACATAAAATTGTGCATACACAAATGCAGATGTCTGTATTTCCACCTCTTCTTTGCTGTATAACGTATTTGGCTACTTTTTGTCTCTCCTCCCTTCTTGTTTGTGGATAGAAATTTGCAGAGCTCTTTCTGAAGTGCTTCAAACCTATCACAGACTAGGAATTATTTTGGACCAAGTTTAGAATGAGATTTCATCATTTTAGACAGAATGTCTTACCTTCTAAGTGAGAACTGTCCTTTTGAATCCCTGAAGGAAAATGAAAGCAAATGGCAAATGGTATTATCATAGTCTCTTTTGGAATATCAATGTCAAACTCTTGCCCTGAGCTTCCTGCCTGTTCTTCTGGAGCTCATCCAGAAATAAAGCAATATCTGGGGGGTTTTTTGCGACTGTACTGCATTACTAGGAAATATTATTTAACCTGCAGGGAGATGAGGTGTGCATGTTTATCAGCTGGACAGAAAAAATGATGGGAATTTTGCCCTGTGAAGAGCAAGTGGAGGCAGATCAGGAAGAAGAGTCATGATGAAGCAGAAAATGGGGCAAGGTCTGTCTCGTAGGCCATCTGTTGCATTTTCAGCCTCTTCTGAGCCCCCTGTGTGTGTCCTGCCTGTGCCTCTCACCCAACAAAAACCAACACAGCACAGATTTGCTGCCCTGTGGCATTTTACAGGGTTCCAAGGCATTAACTGGAAATGGTGAAATTCTTTCATGGGAAACTTTTTGAGTCTAGAATTAGACTGCCATAAAATATCACTGTGACTTAAATATGCAGCCTCTGGAAGGAAAAACGGTGTCAGGCAGATAATGTCCACAACTCAAGGGCTTGAATTAGGAAAGACAGAAGTGATGAAACCCTGTAACTACATGAACCTTCCTTGGTGAAACCCCTTGCCACCAAGCCACTAGATGGGATAATTGAGGTACTCCCAAGCAGCTGACAAACAACATTTTCTGAGCACATGCATTTACGAAAGAAAAGCAGGATGCACTGCATATCATGATTAAACCTTCCGTGTTTTCCTGAGATT
>VYZR01014511.1:0-10956 GCA_013400675.1 Oxylabes madagascariensis
GAAATAAATTCTTTACTGTGAGGCACTTCTGCAAGTTGCTGAGAAAAGTTATGGATACCACATTCCTGGAAGAGCTCAAAGCCAGATGGAGCAATATGGTCTTGTGGAAGGTGTCTCTGCCTGTGGCAGGGGTTTGAAACACAATTTGTTAAGGTACCTTCCAACCCAAACCATTCTAGGATTCTATGAACAATTCACCTGCCTCCCAGACTTGCTGCTGAACATTTTGGAAGCCTTTCTGAAGGCTCTTTCCTGTGGAAGGATCCTGTCTTCTGCACCCTGACCTGATTAGAAATTAGTATTCTTGGAAAGGACCTCCCAAAAAGGAAGACAATTGCCCTGTTTTCTAAAGCTTCTCTAAAAATACAAAATCAAAGGTCTGGCCTGATCAGGGTGTAAATGTACAGTAACACGCTACTGAGGTGTGGTTTGGAGAGCTGTTTAGTGCCACTCAGAGTAAAGACAAGGAACACTGTGATTGCTTTAATTTGCTGATTGCATACCTTGCCTATCAAGGCTGGAAAAATAAAGAAATCAGAAATCCTCTGCTCTTGGGCTGCAATAATGCCTGTAGCAAGTGAGCCCTTGGTTTCCACCTGGTGTAAAGAAAGGGTTGTTTATAAAAGAAATGACAAATGCCCGTACTGCTGGGATGCAGCAGTGTTTTCCTGATTGTCAGAGCGGGGTGGGATACAGCTCCCTGCGCCCCCGCTCTGGGTGACAGCGCTTGCTCTCAGTGCTCTGCCGTGTTATGTCTCTTTGTGGAAATCCTCTGGATTTGTGGAACAGGAGAGGGGATGTGCTCTCCAAAAGCTGCACTGTAAGGCTAATGCATCTTTACATGTCCCTGTTCCCAGCTTCTGGGAGAGCAGTGGTGACCGTGCAGTGTTTCGGAGGCTCTGAAGCCTCAACCTCCTGTCAGTTTTATTTTCTTGCTGTTTTCTGCCCTCATCCTGGAATAAACATCTGCATACGTACAAGCCTTGGAAGGGGAAGCAGAGTCTGTACCTAAACCCTCTCCTGCACTGAGCCAGGAGCTCCTGGCTCACACAATTTTGGGGCACCTTCTACAAGAAACAAGACTGTCTGGGTGTCCCTTCCAAGCAGACGTAAGACAGCAGTAAAGCACTGAGCACTTTGTCAGCCTGCTGCTGAAATCTTGACATATGGGGATTTGATGGTCTTGGATCTTGGATCACCTCTGAATAATGTCAGCAATCAAAAACAATAATGGGGGAATAAGAAATTCAGGACACCAACTGTTCCTCTTTGAAAAAAAACCAAACAACCCAAGGAAAGCAATAAAAAAACCCAAAAAACCACACAAACAAAAAAAAAAAAAAAAAAAAACCCAACCGAAAAACAAAAACCAAACAAACCCAAACCTCAGCCTTGGTCTGGGCAAAGAAACAGCGAGGGCTTGCCAGCACCAGTGGCTTGCAGCACAGTCTCAGTGTTTGCAGAGCGGTGGCGAAGGTGTTACGTTTTTGACTCTAAATGAGGTTAATGAAAGTTGCATGTACTCAAATCCCTGAGTGCCACTTTGAAAATGCAGGAGCTAACAGTGGTTATTTATTGATTTCATTTTGTCCCCATGGCTCATGTGGGAGGTTGGAAGAGAAAGAGCAGTGGCCTGTATGTGTATGAGAAGGTGGGGGAGAAAGCGTGTATGGATACAGGGAATGTGGGGCTGACACTTGAAGTTTGCAATCCCTCGATGTGGGGATTTTTTTTTTTTCTCAAGCACTAGTTCAGATGGTCCACAGGGGCCCCTGCTTTTGTGCCTGTGCCTCCATCCTCAGCTAGGCAGCCATCCTGGCCAGCTCATTCTACCTCGCCTGCAAGCTGCCCAAGGTTGCAAAAATTGGCAGGACAAGGAGGAGAGGAGACCCACGGGGTAAGCTTCACTCCACAGGGACACCAGGTCAGAAACGCAGGGTAAAAGCAAACTTGAGTCATATTAAAAGGTCAGTTTTAAAAAATATCTTTTCCTGTGCCTCTCTTTCTAGTTTTTCAGAATCTCAGCCCATAAAACTTGGCAGTTCCTCAGGGTGGAGGAGGGTAACTCTTGGTTTACATGCAGCCGTTGGTACCCCAGCATGCCCAAAACATCTGTCATTGGTGGAAATGAGCATTGCTCTGGCAAGGCTCTTCTTTCTTTGCAGTAAAGAACAAGCAAATTTGCTTATTTGTGGTTAATGCTTCTTCCAGATGGACAGAAATAATACATAACACACAGCCCCAATGTTGCCCAAACCGTTGAAGCACTGTGGAACATATTTGCAGCACAAAGACAAGCTGGGGAGATTGTTTAACTTACTGGTCTCCAGTTTGGAGCAGTCCTTCAGCCACAATATAAATGCAACCTCCCAGCAAGACTAAACTTTCTCACAGAAATGAGCAAAATTCTCAGAGGAGAAGAGCTGTTCTCCTTTGTCCTCCTCCACTGAGATGGCAACTCTGTGACACCTTCTTGGTAGCCACCTTCAGGCCAGTGTTTGCTGTGAAAGCAGTTGCAGACCCCTCGTTTGCCACTGCAAACAATGGTTTGCCTCTTGTGCTGATGCTGCGAAAAGGGGGCTTGAATGTACTTTGTATGTCACACCAATATGCCACATGTCTGTGGGAATTTTTGCATGGAAGTGATGTTCCTGCATGGAACCAATTTTTCCAGCTGTGCTGTTGCTAAAATTTATGAGAATTGGGGTGTCCTACCTTAGTGCTCTGATACTGGTTTAATTTACCATTCCTTTTTAAGGTGGTTTGGGGTTTTATGGTGCCAAATCTTTCTCTGTGAATTTTATAGGAGTGGAACAGAGGTTTCAAAAGGAGAAAGTCTGACTTTTTGTTCTTCAGTTCACCTGGCAGATCTGTTATGAGGTGAGAGACCTTTTCCTGCACTTAGAACTGCCTTTCTGGCAGCAGTGATGTGGTGCAAGTAGTCTCAGTCAGCGTATGGGGAGCAGAGAGTCTCTGTATGTGCAACCCTCCCCTTGCTGTGGAAATGAGTCACTGGTTTTTCTGGCCCTTGTTTCCAGTGCAAGTCTCCTCTGTCCTGCAAGAAGTGACCAGGAGAGGAGTCAGTTTTCATGTTTCAAAAGGGACTGGGAGGAGAGAAAAAGAGTTGAGCTAAGTTATCATCAGTGCCTTATGCCTGCAGTGTAACAGACACGTATGATAACCCCTGTGATACCCCAGTCTCTGTAAAATGCAACTTGTCTCTGGAGTATCCTTAAATAAAAAAGCATTTTCCCAGTTGATCTTTACCTTCCATGCCCTGGCCCTGCACCCAGCTAACTGGGGGTGACATCTAGCCCAGGCTTTCAGAAGCCTGTTTCTGACTTCACCTTTTGTGCAGCGCCCTCGCAGGCAAAGGGGTTACTTGTTAAGGTGCAGCTCTGCCTAATTAAGAGAAACAGCATCTTTCCCTGCAGTGAGGTTTGGGTTTTTTTGAGAATTCATCACTCCGGAGTGTGATGCTGAAAGAACTGCCTGGGCTGGACTTGGCCCTGTGTGCATTAACCCTTTGCTCCAGCCTGGCCTCTGAGACCTGCTGCCTTTTGCTCCCAGCTAAGTCCTGCGCTGTGCTGTGATCCAGAGCACTGCTGGCCGAGAATTGCAGCCGGGATGTCTCAGATGTGCTTGCAGGTTGGAGCAGAAATGAGGCAAAGCCTCCATGTGTCTTATGGTTTTGACCCCAAACAATACGCTGACTGCATAAATTAGGAGTTGGCTCAGGCTCACTTGAAGCTCAGCCCAGGTTTGCTTGAAACGCAGCCTAATTTTTCCTGAAAGCAAAGCTGAGTGGGAGAGGAGTTCTGGGTCAGGGAAGGGGTGCTTGGCAGGTCACAGCAGCCTGAAGATCTGCAGTTTATCAGCTCACAGCAATTATCAGCCCACAGAAGCAGGGCTGCCTGTATTTCTAATTTCTCGCCTATACAGAACCATGCAGATGATGGGCAAAAATGCCTCTGGCATCCTGGAGCAAGCTGGGGATTACTTCTGGCTGCTTGTGAATCATTAACGCAGTTAGGCCCCTAGAAATCCACCCTGATCAACCCCCTGGCAAAAAGTTTTATTTCCCCTGTTGCTGCCTTTCCATGCAGGTGCTATGTGTCCTGGCTGATGACTGCACCAACTCCTGGAGGCAATTCACATCCTCAGCAGTGCTGCATTGGGAGAGAGGCAGGGAGCCGTGTGGACCCTAATTTCCAGAATGGAGAAGACAAATGAGGGAAAAAGTTTTGAGAGGGGCTTGCTGCTCTCGTGGTTAGCAGCTGAGCCCTAAAACAGGCTGTAATTTGGAGGGCTGGTCTATACTTGCAAGACAAGAACAAGCAGCCAAGCTGGGGGAAAAATCTTGCAAGCTGAAAAATCAAGTAGAGCTGGTAAGCTTCCTTTGTTTTGGGCTGAATCCAAAAAGGGCATGGTGCTGCTGGGTGCTGAGTGGCTGCAGCTCCCTAACACGTGGAAAAAAATTTATTGTTAGGGTTCAGCCTCCAGGTTCCTGTTGGGCTGGGGCTTTCAGGTGGAAGTAGAAGGAAATGTGTGGATGGGAAGGCACTCAAGGAAATGGAGGAGCTCATCTTGTACTGCTCTATTCCTGTGTGAAGGGTGCCAGTGGGATCAGGGCTGCTGGGTGCTAGGGGCAGAGGGGTCCAACAGTACTTTTTGGCAGTTCTTGCCTCAGTAAAGCCCCTTTGGATTCCAAGCAAGCAGTTTCGACATTCCGCTTTCTCAAGTAATTTTGGTTTTATTGCCTAGAGGTGAGGGTTCCTGCAAACAAGTGAAACACAGGCCGGGGTGATAAAAGGTGTAAATTGAACTGGCCTCATGCAGTCCCTGGGAAGCAGCAGTGGATGAAGAGACTTCCAACTCTTTTACAGCTCTCTCTTCTTTGTTGTAAATTGAACTTGAGGTGTTACTGTAAGGAAAACAATAATTTTTTGATGGCTCCATTACAGTTGTGACCATCCCCTGTGGAGAGCCCTATGGACTGGTGTTTTCTGTTCATTACACCTCACTTTGCCAAGACCTGGTTTCCTGCTGGCAGTCTCATATCCTCCATCTTTGTTTTCCTTTATTTCCCTAAAAAAATAGGAAGGTAATTATGTTTTCCTTGCACCCTTGCTTACTTCTCCTTACCAAGGGAGATGTGCAAAAGTAGTGTGGGCAGCAAGGAACCCTTGAGCTCTCACCCCTGGTGCCTATGGGCCCCCTAGATTTAGGCTTTCCCCTTTTTTTTATGGAGGAGGATTTTGGAAAAAAGGAGGGAAAGAGGAAGAGGATCCTCTACCCATCCCTACCCAGGACACTCAGGGTCTGATGCTGCACCACATCTCTGGCAGGAGTTATAATCCTAAAGGGACATCTATCCCTGCTTGCCTTTGGCTTATCTTCAGCTTCGGGCCCTAGCAGATGCTTTGCAGCCTTTCCACAAATGTTTGGGAAGAGAAGCCAAAGTTAGGCTCTCTTGGCAGGGTTTCCACAACAAATCCCTAGCTCCTGGGGAAGATGGATGTCATTAACCCAAGCTGAGTCCATGGAGAAGTCCTCAGGCTGGTGCCAGGGGGTGCTACTGGGGGCTCGCCTCCAGCCGGTGGTGTAAACTGAGGAGGAAATAAAGGCTCTCCTTCATCCTTGCCAGCTCTTCTTCTCCACAAAGAGCTGGAATCCTGGCTGTTCTGACAACCAGACAGAGTAGCAGGAGATTCCTTTCCTTCAGTGCTATTTGCTTTGCATTTAGTGGGATTTAAGGTCCACTGCCTGTCCCGGCTCGCTGTTTGTTTAGCCCTCCGTGTTTTGGCAGGGCTCCTTGCTACTTGTTTCTTCTCTTTGAAGGTCTGTGTCCAGCCACAATGAGAGGCTCCTGAATTTGGAGTCAAAAATGACCTTACTGAGCCGTGCAAGACTGACATGAGACAACAAGGAGGTGACTCAGTCCTTTCAGTACGTTTCCATGTTCCCAGCTGCTGTAGGAAATAAACAGTAAGTGGTTAACATCAATAGTAAGACACATATAGAAGAAAATGTTGTCCCAACAACGCTAAATCTATGGTTTAAATTGGGCAATGGCAGGAAATTTGGAATTAAGGACGGACGCTTGTCTCACACTTCTCCATTTGCCTTGGGAAATAAAAATAATTCAGGCACAAAGTGAATGAAATGGCACTGGAAATGCCATATTACTGCATTTCCTGGCTTTTATGGCAGGGAATGAAGAAGTAAGACTAAATGAGGTCTTTTGTGTCCTTCAGTTCAAAGTGATGGCAACAAATTCCATCCAGGTCTCAGGAGTCAACAGAGACCAAGACCAGTTTTACTCAGTTTTATCACTCTATTGTGTAGCCATGACACTGGAGAGGTTCTTCCTTTGGGGGAAATTATTTTTGTTCTGTTAGTTGAGCAGTTTATTGAAGTTTCTTTTGGTTCAGATCCACTGGGACTACTTGGATGCCAGAGGACAAATTCAGTCCAAAAAAACCGCCTCACATTTACTGAGGTAGAGAGAATTCCGCAGAGCAGGAATATTTCCAGGTCAAAAATCAAAGTGAAACTGTTGCAGTCTATATGTGAGCATTGTCCGGGCAGAAGGTCTGAAAGTCTTGCACTATCCCAACAGGTCTGTAAGTCCTGTGTGTTCCTACAAAATCACCTTCTGATGCTCTTGTTGATGGGAAGGGGTGTTTGTTCAATGATCAGCTTCATGGAGGTCAGTGGGACTGTTGCAGAACATGAACTGCAGGATAAGGGCTGAGAAAGTCAACTGAACGACTGAAAGATTTAGCAGCTTTAATGACCGAATTGATGCGTATCTCTGGAAGAAGGTGTTGGCCCAGAGGTGTTAAGAAATCCTGTTGACAAAAATCAGTATTCCATTCTGTAGACTGGAAATGCCTTATTTATCTTCTGTTCAACAGCTAACCTGGGAGATCTCTACAAACAGCCCATTTCAGGGTGTGTTTTAGGGTGGTTGGCTGGGCCCTGGATCAGAGATACGTAGGGGAAAAAACACCATCTCAGCATGGAGTGGTTTGGAACACAGACAGACAGAAGTACAAGGAAAGCCTTTGGACTGGAAATGTGTCATGCATGTTACATCCTTTGCTCTTTATCCTCTTTTTTTCTGAAGAGCTGTCTGTGGACATTTGGAGATTATGCTGTTAGCTGAACAAACAAAAGGGATTAAGACTGGGCTGGTTCATTTTTCCACCCTTCACCCATCTTGGAATTCATTACCATTCATTGCCACTAACCAAAATAACAAGGGGACCAGCCGCACACAGCGCTGCTTCCTCTGTCCCAATTTCCATGTAGCGGCAGATTTGTCCTTGAAAACCACCAGGCAGGCATAGCCATAGGAAAGGAGCCAAGCTTCCCCAGAATGGCTTGGTCACACCAGGATCCCAACACAAGGCTAGCTTGCATGCTAATTCCTTTTCACTAGAATCAATAAGGGCTGAGGGATGTTAATTTTATGTTTGCCTGTATGTGTTTAAATGTGTGTGTGTGCTCACATTTAAATGCACGTATGTCTGTGGGAAAGGTCTGAGCTTGGTCTCATCTGACTTTTGGGCACAAAGTCAGTTGAGTCGCTACCTGAGTCTGCCACAGTCCTCAAAACAACCTTTCTATGACCTGTCCTTCCTGCCAGGGTCAACTGGAAGAGCCACCCTTGGGGTCCTTTTTTCTGCCTCCACTCATGGAAGGTACGAGCCTGAATGGGAGCAGTTGATCGAAGAGCAGCTGTTACATTTCCAGATGCCAGGAGAGATGAAAGTAAACCTCATTCCACTCTGCCTTTGTTGGGAGATATCGGATGGGATGTGACAACTGAGCCTGTGGATGTCTGGTGAAGTAATGCCAGGCAGCGCACAGAGACACTCATCTCCGTGGGAGAACTGTAACCAGTGGGAGAGCAAGGGAGCTGCTCCTACCTGAGGTGAATCGCTCATGAGCCCACCAAGAGCCTCAGGGAGATCCTCAACGTGTGGGTAATGCATGTTTTTAATGCATAACACCAACGTCCCTCCATGCTGACCCTACCTGCAGCTGAGCTGGGTTGTGACCAGAAAGGCAGTGAGGCCCTGGAGAGCAAAACCAGCATCTGGCTCCCATGCTGGCATTCCATGGGAGTATGTCACAGCCCCTCCAGTGCTGAGGCCCGAGTGTGTTTCCTGCACCACTCACCAGTGTGAAGATTTTGGTATGCTACTTGAGGTGATCTGGGAATTTAACTGCCTCTTGGACGTGGTGTCTGAAGCAGGGGTCCAAAAAACTGGTGCGCATGCACTCTGTGACCGCTCAGAAAATGTTGCCGATGGACCCAAATTCCTTCCTCCAACTTGCATGCAAACAAGCCACTAATTTCACTGGCAGTTGAATGTGCATATCTGAGGGCAAAGTTTGGCCAAAAGCCTTTGAGCAGACGTTTTAGCGTAATCACCCAGAAAAAGAAAGCGGGGGGGAGGGAATTGCAAGTGGCATTTTACAGAGAAAGAAGGACAGAAATTAGAAATCAAAGTGTTGAAAAGCTTTCCAGCAACAAAACTCTGAGTTCTTTAAACAGCACAATAGCTATTGATGCGTAAAAAATAAAACAGGACACTATATCCTCTTGAATTTATTCTGGTCCCAACAAGCTATCCTTGGCATTTTTTTCAGAAAAAACCCTTGAGTAAACATGTTGTCCAACGTGGAAAGACACTGAGCATGTCATAAAAGCAATTTGTAAAATGTTCTGGGAGACACACCAGTGCTGTCAGAGCCAGGGAGCTGCTTAGCTTCACTTTGATTTACAGATAAATACAGTGTGTCTGGGGCTTCCAGTTGCCAGCTGTGCGGGTGAGCTCCTGATTACGTGCTGTGTTCTGACTCCATGGGATAAATTGGGACCACCAGGAAGTGTGGCAGCAAGAGTAACCTTCCTGATTGCATGCTGTTGTAAAGGACTGAGGAGAAGAGCTTTGTGTGGCGAGGTGGGGCTCAGCTTCTCCCTTCATGGGACTGGGGGCCTAGAGTAAGATGAAAGGTAAAGAGGACGTTGTAAAATTAGGATTTTCTGGATGCTTCTACCTATCATGCAGGTAGAGCTCTGAGTATCAAATGAGGCTGGCTGTGTCTTCCTGTTTTTAAACTGTGATGCACATTTTAGTGTATTTGGAGGTTTCTGCAGGATATTGAAGTGAAGCAAGTGCCCAGTTGAGATATTTTGGGTTTTGTGGCATAATGAAACCTGCATAGGACATTTGCCCTTCAAGCCTTTGTGGTGCAGCAAAATAAATGCTGGAGTAGCCTGGAAAGGGCTGGTTGGGACCTGGTTTTTATGGATGAGGGAATCCATAGAGGAGGGATGGGGCTGTCTGAAAATGCAAGTGCAAATATAACTCATGCAGAGTGATTAACCACCAAGGTTCTGATGGTTATTAATTACTGGACTTTCCCTCTGGAAATGGCTACTTCAAAATAGAGGCTGGAACAGGACAGGAGTGTGTTTCAAATGTAAATAAATGTCAGGTTTTGGTACAAGGTCCCAGAAAAGCAGGGATTATAGAAAGGAGAAGGGAAACCAGGAAGTTATGCCATGAAAAACAGGTTTGCGCAGAGCTGTTTATTTATTTATTTTTAATATGTCTCAGCAAGTTTATGAATAAAAGTACAAGTGGATCAGCTGGAAATGTTGTAATATTGAAGAGAACCTCATGTACTGCAGATGGAAAGAGAGGAAAATAAGTGCTACGTGTGCATGGGGAGAATGGGGGTGAGGTGAAATTGCCTGCTTTCAGGCAATACTTCACCGTATTGCTCTCATGGTGCAGGACAGCTCTGCACAGGAATGTGATGCCATGAGCCCTTGTCCCCAAAGAGGAGCTGTAGAGTTTTTGTCCAGCTCCAAGTGCTCCTTGACATGCAGCAGGTTTGGATCATGATCCTCCAACTTGTAGGCCCTGATCCTCAGCTTGCAAAGACAGCATCACTTTCTACTCCTTGCTGCCAGCAGGTTCTACACGCCTCATGCAGGAGATTGCCAATTGGGAAGAGGTATTTCAGGGACACTTCAGGTTTCCGAGGCTTGGGAAGTAGTGTGTGGAAGCACCCCCTCACTCCTAAGACAGCAAATCACCTTTATCATTGTACAATTTCTTGCAGTTGGAGGGATTTTTCAGTGGGTTCCTATTCTAGACAGGTTTCTGGAAAGTTTCTCTACCTCTTATGAAGATCCTCTGACCCCAGCTATGAGGACACACCTTGGTGCACCTGCAGCAGGAGCTGTATTGTGCAGGGTAGACTGGATGAATGCACAGACTTTGCCATCAGAACCTGAGGTAATGGGGCTGGTATTCACCGCCTGCCTTCCCCATGGCTGTCCGTAGCATTACTGACATCAAAAACTGAGTGATGACACCTTTTCTTCTCCCCTTCCCTTCCCTTTCTTTTTTTCCAGCTGAAGAGGTTTAAAGAGTGTGTCCTTCCACAGGTCTCCTCTCCACCGACTCACTTCCCTCCCTGTCCTCAATCGAAGACAGCTGCCAGGAAATATTTCTGCTGTTTAGCTGGAGTGAAAACACATGGAGGTGGTGGGGGTGAAGGAAGGGCAGTGTTTATAATGTAATTACTGTCATTTTGTGAAACTTGGGTTGAGGTGGGGAGAGGGGTGTGTTGAGCATGGGGATGCATCTGTGCACAGGGTGAGACCCCCAGAGATGGTGGCTAAAGTGAAGCCCTACAAGCCCTCAGTGGTCCCTGTGAAGAACGGGCTGCTACTTGAGCACAGGCACCAGTTTATCCCAGGTATCCAGACCACCGAGGCTGAGCAGGTGCCCTCTGCCCAAGGATGGCGGCGGGGCTGAGGGGTCTCTGTGAGGACAGGCAGAAACGCCCAGGGATGGCGGCGGGGCTGAGGGGTCCCTGAGAGGACAGGCAGGAACGCCCAGGGATGGCGGCGGGGCTGAGGGG
>VYZR01014511.1:11101-36498 GCA_013400675.1 Oxylabes madagascariensis
CAGGGATGGCGGCGGGGCTGAGGGGTCTCTGAGAGGACAGGCAGGAACGCCCAGGGATGGCGGCGGGGCTGAGGGGTCTCTGTGAGGACAGGCAGGAACGCCCGGGGATGGCGGCGGGGCTGAGGGGTTTCTGAGGGAAGGTGGGAACGGCCTCAGGTACAGCCGTTTCTGGCGGCTCAGCCCAACCCCTCTGACCTGCTGGTGTGACACCTTGGGCAAACTGAAGTAAGGGAGGGGGGAAATGCTGGCAAACAGAGAAGAATGAGGGGAAAAAAAGAGATTAACAGCCCAGTGAGCACCGGGGGGGTTGAGGAGGAGGTGGGGGTCTTGCCCTGCTACCTGTGGAGACACCATGATGGGGCAGGTACATGCCCCCCGATTTTCTCCTCGTCCTGCTGAGCAGTGTGAGTGACTCTGTGGGTGACAGCTCGGCATCTCGAACCCGACACAGCCTGAGTTTGGGTCACATCATTTATGTGAGGAAAAGGTGGAAAAGGAGCCCAGAAACGTGAGTTTCATCTGTATGGCTGTGGGTTCAAGTGATGGACCCTGAGGGGTCAGCTCAAGCCCTGCAGACGCCACTGCTGGGTCCACACAGAACTTTTTAGTTCCGTTTTCTTATTTCAAGGGAAGTATTTGGGTGGGTTTTCAGTTTCAGACTACTAGATGCTCTGATGACAACACAGGTTTGTCTTATCATGTAAGAAACCCTGTAATGTGTTTTGTCTAAGAAAGGAGGAAGAAAAGTTGCTTTGGCACTTGCAACTGATAATGTGTATTTTGTTAGACAATCGGTTTTGACTATAGGATAGATTTATGCAAAGTTAAATGAAGATAACGTGATTTTATTGCAATTGTGATGTAAACTGAGACACAGCTCTGCCAAGAAAGGTATCCCTCCCTCCGGTATATTGCAGAATTGCGTGTAGTTCATGACTGCGCAGATTAGTTGGCTTAGGGCTAAAAGGGGATATTGAAGACTACTTCTTTGGATCAGCCCATCATCACGGGTTTTGTCCTCATGAGGCTGGGAGCATGAGGCAGCTTGATGGACTGATCTGTTGTTAGCACAGCTCTGTTTTTTCACCAGAAACAATATTTAACTCCTTAGTGTCTGGCTTCAAATTGAAAGAGGAGAGATTGAGATTAGGAAGAAATTCTTAAGAGAGTGATGAGGCCCTGGCACAGGCTGTCCAGAGAATCTGTGGCTGCCCTATCCCTCAAAGTGTTCAAAGCCAAGTTGGACAGGGCTTGAAGCAACCTGATCTAGTGGAAAGTGTCCGTGTTCATAGGAGGGGGTTGGAATGAGATGATCTTTAGGGTTCCTTCCAGTCCAAATCATTCCAGGATTTGTTCTGTGATTCTATCTGTGATTCTATGCACTTTTCAACACTGCTCCCCACAACAACCCTTGGAAGGGTAGCCCCAAGAAATCTGCCAGATGAGAGTACTTAGGAAATTGATTCTCTGACAGAAGGAGGCTTTGATCCCCAGCAGGTGCTTCTTGGCATGGTAGGGTGGGAGTGGAAAAACCTGAAAACTGGGCTCTGTCTAGATGGAGGGAGGGCAAGAAGAGGGAGCTGGTGACCCTGGCATGTGGCAGGCTTGGCATTAACAGATAGATAAATATGCCTGCTGTTGAGACCATACCATTCCTAGAAACTGCACACAATTTATATAAATAGTGGGAGTGAGCTCCAGGCCAGAGTGGGATTTTTAGTGGTTCTTGCTGAGGACTCTTGTTGATTCTGAGCTACGTCTGACATAGACAAAGCAGTGCAGCCAGGCAATATGCTTTTGTTAAAAAAACATACTTAATTTTTCATTTTTTCTTTCTGCATTTGGGCTATTCTTTTCATCAAAGCCATCACTGTTTTCTTTTATTTTTCCAAAGGCACCAAACTAACAAGCCTTCAAAGTGAAACAAGCCTGAGTTTTCTTTTCCCTCAGGAAACTTGTTTTCCCTATTTTCAGAAACCAGTTCTTGCAAGTCCCTGCTGCTGGGCCTCCCAGTCCCGTGCAAGGGGAGCATCAAAGGGGACAGGGCCTGATGGGAGCTGTTTACAACCTGAGAGTGTTTGGTGCTACAGTCTCCATACTTTCCAAAATGCCAGCTTTTGGGGAAAATTGCCTGAATTTGACTTGGATCCTACTGTGTAGCTGCCTGGTCCTCCAGACTTTTAATTTTTTTTATCCAGTGGAGCAATGAGCATCAGCTCTGGATCTGTCTTGCACACCTGCAGTTACTGCTCATAGTTAAACATGTCAGTTCTTCTGCATATGTTATTTTTTTCACATCTGCTTTTGCACACATTATTTGATTTACTCCACAGAAGAATCCAAGGACTTGGCTACAGCAGCACAGGAGTCAAAGGCAGAGCCTGCTAGGACCACAGTGTCCCTTGTGAAGTCAGCCAGGAGAACATTGCATGCATGCAAATATCCCAGACAAACAGAGGGCAGTTTCAGAGAGGTGTGGGCGGGGAAGTGAAACCAAAACAAACTATTCCTTTTCAAGTAATACACCGGCTTGGTCTTTGCTAGTGTGGACTCCGTGGAATTGTTTGGGCCTGAGCTGAAGTGGCTGTAAAGTGCAACCACTCAGATTTGATGGTGGTTTACCCTTCTTTGCTAAATGTGTGTCCCTACAAGAGGTACTGGGAAATGGAGACTTGGGAGATGCATGCGTGCTGTTAGGTTGTATAGTGGAGACCTGGCAGCAGATGTGCCTGTCTCTGCTGGGTGTTGCTCAACACCTTGGCTCTCCCACACAAAAAACGTGCCTGGCTGAGCCTCTCTTTCCAGGCCAGCCACTGTGGTCACGTTCTTGTGTAATGCAGTGCTTGTTACAAGTGAGTCCACCCACTCAGCTGCAGTGTGGGCTTCACTAAAGTTTTTCAGGAGTGATCTTGCCCATCCACAGAATGACTGGCAATCCTCTGACCTCCTCTGCAAGCTCTGGCTGTCTGGAGACGATGGCCCCAAGAAAGCTTGTTTTTAACCTCTTCCCAAAGAGCTAATTTGGCCGCCATGCATGCTGCTAGGCTGACAGAGCCCCTTAAAACATGGAGGAACTTGGGAAGGGCAGAGAGTCATGGCAATGAAATGGTTGTTCTTCAATCAGCTTCAAAGCATGAAGAATGAGGGAGGCTTACTCATTGGTGTCCCTAAGGGCTTCTCGGGTCACCCTCAGCACCACTCACTGCCTTTCCCTGGATGACACATGGCACGTGTGCCTTGGAGCTGTGAGTTGAACATAAACAGGCTTTTAAGTGATGCCCTGGTTGACAGGAACCTTTCCAGAGCTGGAGGAGGATGCCTTCATGGGCACCATGAGATTCAGGACTTGCAAAGTAAGGGTTTGATGACTTTGCCTTGGAACTCCTTGTGGCTGACTGCTTATTCATCTCTTTCTTTCTTTGACCCTTGTCAGCAGTTTATCTTAAGGCAACTTAGAGTGGCCTTGTTTCCCTGAGGAAGAAAGGGAAGAATACTCCAAGAATGAAAAGCATTCATTGATCACCAAAGACCACAGAGTGGCAGAGGTGGGAAAAACACCAAGTTGTCTATCCATCAGGCCACAGAGCCCCAGAATTATACGTGCCTTGCAACAAAAAGGCTTAAAGGGCAAAAAAATGTCACAGGGACTGAGAGAAAGCCACAGACTGTTGTTGTAGGACATGAGAAAAAGATGAGAGACTAAATATTTTAGAAGGCAAAGAACATAGAAAAAAAGCTTTCTTGTTTAATTTTTACTGCTTTTTATAAGATGTTCTGATACAAATTTAACATGATTGGTGAATAGGAATGACACCTCTCTAATCCCATTGGTTAAACTAGAAAACAGCTAAAATGTTTTCTTTTGAGAACTAGAAAGGCAAAAACTACCTGGAGAAAGATTGTTTTGAGAAAGGATAGTTGTTTGCTAAGACTGTTTTGAGAAGAAGCTTTCTTGAGAAGTTTTCCCTTGGGAAAAAGGTTAGCAGCTGCTGGCAGGCCAAAATCTCTCCGACCCAGAGATATCAGGCCCACAACAGACTGTCTGAGGCCACCCTCTCATGCAGATTACACCTGTCTCTGCTGCAGACAATGGGCATCTTCCAGCGCTATTTCCCTGCAAGTGGTCAACCCCTGGCATTGTGCCTGCCTGTGAGATACAGTTTGTGTCTGAGCCTGAGCTGCTGTTCCCACCAGCTCCCCAAGCTGGACGTGTGGAACAGTGCAACACGGAGACCTGCTCCCAGCCTCGTTTGGAGGCTGCCTCAAGGCCCTTGCCACCTTGCCTCACTAGTCTCTAACAAAGCAAATGGCAGCTCAGGCTTGTTGCTGTCAATGGCAGGATTTTAACACCTTGTGGCTGTCAGCAATGTTAGTGTCCCGTGCACAGCATGCCACTGGCCATACTCTGGCTGTAACCTAAACCAGCCTTGAACGTATCCTTGATTCTGTCCGGGCAGGAGATGAGAGAATCCAAATCCAAAAGCAGCATGGTGTTTGCTTTCTTAAAATTGTTTTTGATTTGGTGTAGTGTTAAACAGGTTGACCAAGCCTAGCAGAGAGAGCCGCCCTTGGAAAAGACAACCTGAAAGGACTTTCCCAGGAAGACCAATTCTGAATCTGGCAGTTATAAAGCTGCTGCAGCTGTCAGAGAGGCTTCTAGGAAAAATAACAGGACAGTGGGGTAGAGCTGACAGCTGAACTGGTACAGGTGACAAAAAGCAATGCTGCCTTACCAGGGACTGAAGTGACCATTAGCCTCTCATAGGGTGTAAAAAAATCAAACTGCATGCCAGAGCATGCTTTGGACAAAGCAGATTTGGGACCTGAATGCACTGGGATATCTGCTGGTGAGTGCAACTGGATTTTCCATCTGGAAGGCATGACTGTCTGGCCTAGAAGCCAATTTAAAGAACAAATTAGATCTGGCTGTTTGTCAGAGTCTCCTCCTTGAAATGCAATAAGGACAGGGTGGTTATATAATGTAAACCATTCTTGGCAGTTCAGTGGTCCTGAAACAACAAACAAGCCAAGGAGGGAAAAATTGGTTTGCAGAATTCAAAACCTAAGGAGTTCAGCTGAGGAATTCAGTCCACATGATCCAGCAGAGATGTGTGCTGCTATTCCTGTATGTCTTGAAAGGAAACTGCCACCAGATCCTCTGCTATTTTCTGTCCACAGCGCCCTACTGATAGGCGTGATATTTCAGCCTCTGCCCTAAACCCCTGTGCTCCAAATATGCAGGGAGAGTTGTGTGCAGAGCCAAGCAGTGTTCCCCACTGCTGGGGTGCCAGTGGGAGACAGCTCCTTCCTCACCAACGCATATCAGAGCCCTCAGGAAAGGCAAACCTCTGTGGATAAACATGGATTGTGGTGGCTTTGCCCTGATCCATTGCAACATCCACTGACACAGGCAGGATGGGCAGTTCAGAAAGAATTTCTTCACCTAAAGGGTTTCCAAGCATTGGAACGGGCTGCCCAGGGAGGTGGTGGAGTCACCATTCCTGGAGGTTTTCAAGGAATGACTGAGTGTGTCTCTTAGTGCTATGGTTTTGTTGACAAAGAGGTGATTGGACAAAGGTTAGACTCCGTAATCTTGGAGGTTTTTTCCAACCTAAATGATTCAGTGATTTGCAAGGTGCGTGGTAGGCAGCAGTCCCCGTAAACAAAGGGTTCCATGCTTTCTCCTTGCTGACCCCTCTTAAAGCAGAGAAGTTTATTTTAATCAGCGTATTGGTAGCAGTATGTGGCCAAATTAAAGAAAAATATTTTTTGAGCCTGAAGGAAGTGAACCACCATTTCAGACTGATGTCCTTCAAGGGCCATTGCAAGGGTCTGTTTGCTACTTAATACTGATCTAGTAATTATATATGCTTTACTTCCCGCTGTTCATGATCATCAACAGGCCTCTCAAACTTGAAGAAAGTACGGAGCATGCACATGAAGTGGACAGCACTGATTTATTGAGGAGAAAGAGGAGGAATGTTACAATGCATCAAGATGAGGTTTCAGATGTCTGAGGTAAAAAAGGAGTGCCTGGCTTAGCCATGTGGACAGTGAGTTTTGTGGTCAGAGGACCCAGCTCTCCCCTCTTCTCATTGGCACCTGTCACATGAGAAGAGGGGAGATACCCTTTTTCTGGACTGGCATAAATGTAGAGTGACTACAGTGACATCGAGTTGGCACGAGACCTAAGTGGCAAAGACTAAGGAAGCTAAAAAGAGCTTTTTTTCCATTGACTTTAATGAGTCTCAAATGAGAAGGATTGGACCCTTTCTCTTAAAACAAGTTTGTTTATTGGCACTCAGCTTCAGACATGCCCTTTGGGTGCCCAGCCTGATGGAGATGCTACATCCTGGAACACTGCAGCCATCGTGTGAACCGGTCTTGCCAAGTGTGCCTTTGAGATAGAAAAGCATCTTTCCATAGTCCCCCCGTGATGCTGCTAAAAGGAGGTAAAGCACCCAGTGGCAGCTAAAAACCCAACAAGCTGGGAGAGACACTGTAGATGCCTGAAGGTTTACTGGTAGAGCTGCTTTTAATAAAGCAGGTTAATTACCCTGCCAGGGAGGATTTACATCAGGTGCTATGAAAGAAACGATGATGGGAGGGAAAACTCTGCCATGGAGCCATGCTGCTCTCTGACACCATCAATCTGCTCCCAGGCTCACATCCTTCCTGCTTCACTTTGCTTTCCTCTCCCTCACACTGGTGTGCAGGAGTGACCTGTGGGGGGGCAGAGAGCATGAGTGAGGGCTTTGCCCTGCACAGGGGAAACAGTGGCACTGCAGAAGGACATTAACAATGCTCCTTGTTGCCTGGCTTTCCTCCACGAGTAATTTCCAGGAAAATTGAATCCGACTCCGCTCCATTAACCACTAACCTCTCATCTGCTGGGCCTGTCTGTTGCATTACAATCGAGCAGAGCTGCCTTGCACACTGGTGTCAGGGTCTGAATCAGCTTTGATAAAACACCAAGTGTTGGAATGAGGGGAAGTATTTACCTAAAGTTGTTTTCAATTTCCTGAGCTTGCCATATCCATTCTCCCTCCCTTCTGGATTCCAAAACAATCCATGTTCTGGGGGAGCCTTGCTTCATTATTTTGCTTCCCCCAGTGCAGTTGACACTTAGTCTGGGTTTCCCAATCCTCCCAGCTCTGATTCATTAACTTCAAAGTTCATACAAAACTGCTGCAGGTTTCCTGGCTGTTTGCGCAGGGATACATGCCTGCCCCGGCACTGCAGGGTTTGGTTTCCCTAGACAGAACTGTGACACAGCTCTGCCTCCCTCCCCTATGCACGTCGGCCCTGGGCTGGACCCAGGATTTTGAGGTTTCCAGCTCACCCCATAGGATGTTCACCCTACTTATGTTGACTGGCTGTCCTGGGTTGGTGGCAGCTTGAGCCTGATCTGCACCTGCCAAAGCTGAAGAGAAAGGGTTTTCTTAGTGATGTGTGTGGAAATAGGTAGTGGAGGATTAACAGGAACCCTCTGCCTGGCAGAGATGAGGGGGAGGGAGGAGGAGGGTGTGCTTTGGGGTGGGTGGAATAGCCCAGCTGTGCAGTGAGGCTGAAGGCATTCAGCAGTAGCTTTTCACTAAACTGTTTAATGGTAAATCTAAATGCAAATCAGTGCTCTGGCTTATCAGTCCCACACGTGCCAATGCACCGTGGCGAACACCTCGGTGCACAAGTAACTAACTGAGCATACAATGCCTGAGCTTGGTCTTAATAGAGAGAGGTTTTCTGCTCAGCAAGGGGCTGAGGGAGCTGCTGTTGGGAACAGAGGAGCTTTTCCTCAGAGCCCCAGCCTTGGGATGGAGAACATTCTGCCCTGATGATTTCATGCACGAAAATCTCACCCTTGTTTTTCCACCTGGATGAGAAGATTTTGCGTGTTCAGTCTAAGAACCTCTTTGCTTCAGCTAAAGCTTTGTACTGCTCTAGCTGTGCTGAGAGCCTATAGCAATGCTCTGCACCAGGGATTTCCAAGGTTCACCAAAACAAAGAATTTCCAAAGCAGCTCTCCCAATGTAGGCACACCTCTGTCATGAGCAATACCCATCTCCCACAGGCTGCTGTGGGAATTCTTAGGCTTGCAAGATACTGGGGAATAGCGCTGCAGGGATGGGGGCTTTTTCTTGTCTTATTTGTAGCAATGTTGCTCTTTTTAATTTAACTTCTCTTTCCCACCCAGGCTCTGCAGGAACCAAGATGACAGCAAAAAACAGGCTAGCAGAGATGATCATCTCTGCAGACTCCAATGGCACTGAAAAATAAAAATCTGCTCCAAAGACGAAAAAGCCCAGCAACAAACAAAAACCCAAACAACTGCTGCAAAGAAATAAAACTTCCTCCTGTGAAATACTGCTTGGCCGTGAAGGGCTTCTGCTGTGAGAAAAAAGTTCCTTCATGAAGAAGGGTGCAGAGCCTGGTTTACTCAGAGCCATTTCCCTCATCATCTGAACAAAAGGTGAGAGGTTAGTTGAAAACACAAGGACGAGCGTGGGCAGTTTAACTGTGTGTCCACCGCTTGCTGTCTCGCGCTCTCCTCCGGCAAAGCCTTCCCCCTGCGGGGTGTGTGGGAGAAGGGGTGGCCCCAAACTGTGCAAACCTGTGTTTGCTCCATCCTCCCTTCGAAGCTCTGACTCAACCTCTGCAGGAGCTGCTGGTGGCCAGGCTCCCACCCTGCACACAGCTTAGTTCTGCTTGATTGTTCTCACACGGCTCTGGGGACAGGTTCCCACTGCTGCAGCTGCATGAAGCCAGTTTGGCTTTGTTGGGAGGGAAGCAACAATGAGCTCAGGCATTTTAGGGTTATGAAAATATTAAACCCTAACCAGATACTACTAATTTTGCTTCTTGCTTACTTCTTTTGCTGCTACCAGTGCTAGGAGTTCATATTGTGCAGTGAGCCCCTTTGTTTTGTTGGAGCCCAAGTGATTGAAAACAGCCATGATATTACTATGCATGGACAGTACATTTTTTCCATGTATTTTCATAACCCTTTTCCCAAAGGATCAAATGTGTCTATATTCTATAACTCCACAATGGGTTAGAGCAGCTCCTCGGGCGGGAATTGTTCTGCTCCATAGGCCACTTAATACTTCCTATAAACAAATACCAAATTAGGTAGGTAATACTCAATATTCCTGACCTTACTTGCAAAGTATGTGTAACTGCATCTCAGAGAGACAAGGGTGGAGATACCCGTTGTGAACTTGAGGTTAAAGATGACAAAATACTTGTTGTGGGTTTTTTTTTTTGTTTGTTTGTTTTAGTGTTTGGAGTTGTTTGTTTGCTTTAGTTTTATTTTAATAAAAAGCAAGGGTATGTGTATGTGTAAAACTGCATTTCCCACAAAAGAAATACAGGGAAGCTTTGATCTCAGACCTCCATTGTACCTTAGGCATCTCTGGTACCTAAGCCAAAGTACATCTAGTTGAGAATGGAGTTTCACAATAATGCCATGGGATATATTTTTAAGTATGCATGTGCATGCTTGCTTTTTGTCCCTAGTTAAGACTGTGTAATTTTCTAAATATTGTTGAAATTTGAGCCATAACATCAAGACTCCACATCAGAGTAGGAGCCCTTGGTCCTTCAGAGTCCCTGGCACGGGAGGTTTCCACTCTGCTTGCCTTTTGAGAACAGCCTGTTTGGAACAGACAGGATACTGCGGGAGCCCTCGACCTTGCCTACACTATGGGCCCAATGACATATGGCAAACTGTTATGGCAGTGACACTGCTGTCCCTCTACAAGCCTGGCAGCCTCTGGGATATAGAGCAACTAAGGACTGGGAAGGTCCATGACCAGGAAGAGAAGAAAAAACCGCCCTAAATCTCTCTGCCCTAGTATCCCATTTGCGTGAGAGTGTTCTGACCTTTCCTCACAAGGGCCCTGAAAGCTGATGTGAGTCTTTCTATTCCCCCATTGCTGTTTCTGACAGGCAGCCCCACTAAGATGTTCTACTCTCACTGCCTTGCCTTGGAGGGATGTGGCTGCGCTTGCCTTGGCCCCTTGCAGTGCTGCATCTGAGCAGCATTTTGCAAAGGGATGGTCTGCAGACCATGTACTTCCACTTGCAAGAGCCTTTCCCACCCTCTTGTTTTGTTACCCTCCTTCCTCCTCTCTTCTCTGCTTAGAAAACATCTGTTTCCAGATGTTGTTCTTGAGTCTAATAAATGCAGCGAAAGGGCTTGAGTTAATATATTTACAATAGCTGGAGATGTCGGCTGCTAGTTAATGGCTCATTTGAGCACACCAAGACCCCCGTGTTTCCTGCGGGGGGGGGCGTGGGGGGAAGGGGGAAAGCAGAAGAACAGAAAGAGAAAGAGAAATGGGGTGGGGTTTTTCTCCCTATAAATGGTCTGAAAAGGGGAAGGTTAGTGGTGGGATGGAGCACATGGCCATCTCCAGGCAGTTGGCTTCAACTTTCATTTAGTGATAGGAAGGACAAGTTATTTTTTTAATGGAAGGTTGTTTTTTAAGTGAAGGAAGGTGAGGAAAACCTGCTGCTATCTGTCTCTTTTCAGGTGAAGACTTGTTGTAGATACCTTGGTGGTTTGAACTGTGCTCATAGAAGCAAAAAACCTCATCCAGGCCCAGCTCTATCCATTTCTGGCCTGTGGCATGGAGTGGTTCACGTCCACAGTACCTGCCTCGTGTCAAAGGGGGTTCATGGTCTATTGCGATGAGACCACATTGTGCCCTGTGAGGAAACCCCACATATTGTGAACACTGTGTCTGTTGCAGAGCAGTGCTGGGCAAAACACTCTATGAGGAGCTTTGCCCATGTACAGATGTCCCTGAGAAAGACAAAGTGCCTGTGCCAGCTTGAGCCTGGCCAAGCTGGAGTCTTGCCACACCTGCTTGTAACTGATCAATCGATCCAGTGCCATGTGCTAGATGTGAAACTTTTTCATTGTACAGAGGAGTTCCAGCTGCTCTGGGAGGTTATATACGAGTTTTATTTGCTCCAGTTTTTTGTATGTTTGTGCTTAACTGCCCTGGAAGACCTGCTAGAAGCGACGGAAGTGTGTGGTTACTGTCTTTGCAAGGAATTTCATCAACCTCCCCGAGGAAAGAGGGATACAGCCTTAGGCTCAGAGTATGGAGAGCGTTCTAAGAGTCACTAGTCAGTGAAATCACTCCTGATTGCAAGTGAGTATTTGTTTCTACTCAACCAACTTTGAGAATCACAAACTTGCAGGAGGACTGGTTTCTGGCCAGTGCTCACCTCCTCTCCGGCCGTTGAGAGAGCTGAAGTTTGGGCTGTGCTCAACTCAAGGAGTGCTGAGATGATTCCACATGCCAGGCCTGTCTCTGGAGGCAGCTGTTTTGTTGAGCAGTGCTGCAGACTCAACGTGCGCAGTTGGCTCAGGTTTGTGGCTAAATTAGTCTGTCTCTATTGGCATGGGACGACAGGGCTCCTTAATATCTCATGGATAGAAAAATGACCCTCCTGCACATCTGCAGCTAAGGCTTCTGCATGAAACCCATCTGAGCGCAGCTCCCCAGACTGCAGCAACTATGACATACACTCTAAATGAGCTGATCAGCTGGAGAGGGCTGGCAGGGAGGCAGGAAAAGGCACTTATAGAGTCATTCAGGCGATGCTCGTGTCTGGACAGCAGGATCTGTATCAAAAATCTGTGCAAAAGAGCAGAGAGCTCTCCCCAGCCAGTGGGGGGAAACGAGATGTTGACACCCAGCAGATTTCCATTTTTAGCTTAGAGGGTGCATTTTTTGTGATTTCAGTGCTTAGGTTAGTGTAAAGCAGGGAGAGAGAGACAGCCTTAGGTGAAACTTTGTGTAACATAGGCAGGTAGCTGCAGTCATCAGTAGTTCAACCCCAGTCTTTAGGTAGTGTACTGCAGCACTCTCTAGCACACTCAGCACCAATTGCTAACTGGTATTTTCCCGAGAAGATCTCTGCTTCTCCAACACTGTATCATCAGCCTCTAAGCATCTCCCTTTCATTTCTGTCGACTTAATTGCTGTGGTTGCAGGTGGTATCTTGGGTAACGCCCATTAACTATGGTTTACCTCTGGCAGAGCCAGGGCCTCAAAGACTTCTTTTCCGTTTGTAAAGAAATAGGCTGCTAACACAGGGAGAGACTGGGCAGGGGGTAGGAGACCGGGGTGGCTACACCTCCTAAATAAATAGACACCCTTTGTGCACCAGGTCTGTGGGTTACACATCTCTGCCCCGCTCATATGAAAAACTGTTGAAAGGCTGCAGCCATCAGAGGGGTGTTTGCCATGCGTGCTGGAACAGCAATGCAAATTTGAGCAGTTAGATGACAAGAAAGACACTAAAAGAAATAAAGAAAGGATTTCCTGCCTCACAGATGCTAAAACCCTATTTTGGGAAGTGAGTGGCTGTGAAAGGCATGAGGCCATTCAAAGAATTGGGGCTGTGTGCTACTGGGCCCTCCGAGGGTTTGTCTGGTGGAGGAGAAACAGCTCGTGCTTGCGTTACCCTGCTCCCAGAAGGTCTATTTCTTCCAGCCCTCTGAAACAGAGACCAGACCAGAGATGAATATGAGTTTTCTCGGCCAGTTAATTTCCAGCACAGACTGCACGCAAAATCTTCATTTAAAACGTGTAAATGACAGCGCAAGAGCCACAAGGGAGCCAGATTTTAAGAGACCAATTTGCTGCCTGGGTTTTAATGGCTGTGCACCACGGTGAGCCCTGTGCTGCTTCACTGCTGAGCGTGCTCGAGGAGAGGATGAAAGAATGGAAAGATAGACAGGCAGGGGCTCAGCAGAGCCCGCATGTCACCCTGGAGGATAAAATATTGTATGTTATGCTCAGAAAAACTGGGAGAGGTGGCCCTCCCTTGCTCCTGAAGAACAGAAGGAAGCTTTGTTTCCCAGACGCATGGCTCAGAGCTGCCCTACGGCACGTTTTGGGGAGACTGCTTCCTGCCAAAGGAGGATTGTCCGTCTGGTGCCCTGTGCCTGGTGAGACACGAAGATGATGGGAAGTTCTGCTTCACTAGAGGGCCTCAGCAGATTAGTTCTTCTGAACATCCTTGACAGGTTGTATCCCCAAATCAGGCCGCAAATGTTCCCTCCTTGCACTGCGGCTTGCCCGCCTGGGGTGTTTCTCCCTGCTGCCCTTTGCTTGTTTCTTGCGGAGCCCTCAGCTGCCAGCTCTTGTTTCCAGATGTTTCCCTCTGCTTCTCACCCTGCCTGGCTGCCCTCCTCAAAATATCGGGGTCTCAATACCCTACTGCCGGTGGCTCAGGGCTGCCCCAGGATCTGCGTGGGAGACGCGACAGCCCGTTTGTACCATCCCATAAAGTGCTCTCGGCTGCCTGGAGGAAAGGAAGACGCAGGCTGGTGTGAGCCCAGCCTCTGCTTTACAATCTCTTTCCTGCCACTATAAATAACCTCGGCGAGAGTCACTTCAAAGGGAAGGGCTGGCGGCGGAGAGGTGGTTTGGGGACCGAGCGGGACAGGGGCGTCCCACTGCCCGATCCCACCCCGGCGCTTTGCATAAATAAATAAATCATGCAGCAAGGGAGAGGTGGAGAGAGAGGGCGAGCAGAGGAGGTTACTTTGGGAAGCCGCGCAGCTCGCTCATCCCAGCCCCGTAGTTCGGAGGGAGTGTGTCATGTTACAGGGGAGCCACGATCAGCCAGAGCACAACGTCGCCGGAGCAGCTGAGAATTACCTCTCTCTAATGGGGACTTTCATGTGCGAGCTCCTGGCCAGTCTGCGAAGGAACTGAAACTGACAGCTTAGAAAGAATCAAAAACCTACCAGCGAACCAAAAGACTGAAATACAGGAGGAAAAAAAAAAAATCTTGATCCGATTATTTTTTTCCCCCTCGCAATCTTTGCTGCAGTCGGATCACTTTTTTCTGCACCCCTTTTATGTGTGTGTGGTTTGTTTTTATTTTTTAAAGACACCCCCCCCAATCCACTTTTGTCATTATTGCTATCACTTGTGATTTGCTGGCACTGGGATCCCCTTCAACGTTCTTTTTCTATGCCTTCTGGATTGTGTTTCTTGGAGTAGGAGTGAAGCTTTATTTATTCTATTTATTTATTTATTGTTTCTCAGGACAGGGAGGGAATGTTGGAGGAGAAGAGCTGGAAAGGCGTCGATGAAGCAGCTTTTGACAGGGGGTGTGTGACTCCCCCCAGGACCGGCGATGGGGAGAGATGCTGCCGCCTCCCTCTCCTGCTGGGCTCGGGGCTGCCCGGCATCTCCCTGCTCTCTCTGGTGCTGAGCCTGCTGCTGTACTTTCGGACCTCCGATCTGCAGTCCCGGGTGTCCCACTTGGAAGCGGATAGACCCACACAGCTCCCTGCCTGGCTCTCAGCAGACCAAATGGAGACAGCTATTTTGGGAAGAGTTGACCAACTGCTCAATGAGGTCGGTGTTCTTTCATTTTGCATATATAGTTTGCAGTATTATGGATTTTAGGCGTATGCACACTTGCGTAGTCACGTTATCCATTTTTTTCCCCTTCCTTAAAAATGTATCTCTGCACAAGTGATGCTGCTGCTAGGTTGAATTCCCTGGTCCTTCGGCTCCCTCCCACCTCTCAAACTTGCTTGGCGTTTACTTCTCTCTTCTCAGCCCACGCTGTAGCTGAAGCCTGTACTTTGCAAAGAGGAAAACCTCATGCCTGGTCCTGGTGGAGAGGCAAAAACCTCCAGCCCTTCTCTTCAGGAGTTGTGCATGCTGAAAGAGTTAGAATTAGAGCTAGAAGTTAAACCTGGGGATTCAGCATGGGTTTGAGCCCCAGGAGAGGGACAGGCAAGGCATGTTCCAGCGAGCATGGCTATGGGAAGAGGTAATTGCAAACACACCAATGTTGTGATGGACTGGCATTGCTGCTGTACCAGCCCTGACCCCTTCCACAGCTCCCGGCTCAGGAAAATGAGACACACTGGGATTACCAGGATGGTTTCTTGTACTGCCAGGGCATCAATGCCGAGCATATGGCTGTTTTATACTCACTTGAGTCCCATCCAAACTCCACTCGACTCTGTGGGCTCTCCTCTGATGAAGGGGGAATGGTGCTACTGGCTTCAGCAGGTCAATAAAGAGGGCCCCAAAAGTGCAGATTATTGTTGCTGACGCCTTTTACTTTGCTGTGTTGATGCTGCTGGGGGCTGTCTGTGTTCCTCTGCTCTGGCTGCGATGAGTATTCCTTGTCTTGTTGGGCTTTGAAGTGGTGTTGACATGTGTCAGGGAGCAGATGGTGGCTCATGTCTCTGAACTCTCCAGACAGGTCCCCACTGACCTGTTCCCACAGTTCTAGGGCAGGCTTGGGAGTGAAATTCAGGGCTGGAGCCATTTCCACCCACCTCTCCTTTTCCCTGTTTACTCTAGCGTTGGCTTGAGTCATGCTGGAGAGATCCCTGGGGCTAGCCCAAAAACTGTTTGTATCTGAAAAAATCCCTCATGGGCTGCTATGGCCAAATGAGGCGAGGAATGAGATGATCAGAGTGGGGACTACTGGGACCTGCCTTGGGCAGTGCTGCCTGGCACCTGGGGTGACCTGGACCACCTCCTGCTTTCTAGGAGCAGTGAAAGTCTGTGGTGAGGAGTTCAAACCTACAGCTGACAGGCTCCGCTTCTGTTTATGGGTCTTGTGAGAGCAGTCCCTGGATCTGCTGGGGTATGCAGCCAAAGGCTGTGAACCTTGAGTTAGCAAACCCTGCAGGAGCTGAAGGACATGGTTTTGAGTTGCCTCTTTGGATGAGGAATAAGGGAAAGACAAGGTCCATGGGGCGATATCCTACTTTAAAAAGGGGTCTGGGGAGGCAGAAGCATTACAAGTGACTGGATCTGTGCCCTGCAGTTGCACTCTCATGCAGGGACTCCTTCCCTGCCACCAGGCAGGGGATAAGTGCAGCAATCCTTCTGTTGCTGCTGGCACGAGTCTGCTGGGAAGTCGAAGTTTGTCTCTACTGAGATTTGAGAAGTGCCACAGTAGGCCTCCCAGGAGTGGTGCCTGGGGCCGGATGGCCCCATGTCCTGCTGGCTCTGCCGGCAGCAGCGCCTTTACACCTTTTTATAGCTCAGCTTAGCGAGGAAATGGGGGTCTCATGATGCCTGTGTGCCCAGCAGCACCCCTGTTTCCTGAGCAGCCCCTCCTGTGCTCCTGGGGGGTGGCCACAGTCCTCACTGCAGCCAGTGTGGAGAGCAGCTGTAGGACAGGAACGACTGCTTCAGGGGCCAGCACTTGCTTCTGAGTGTCACCAGGGCTGCCAGCTCCATCCTGGGCCACAGCCTCAAAAAGAGCTTGGAAAAAAGTGCCGGAGGCTATGGAGGAGGAGGGATGCCTGGCCCACAGCTCCTGTCCCTTTATACCTGTGAAGGTCTGATGGCCAGGGGGTAGGAGGGCTCTGTCCCTCGGGGAGGAGACCCTTGCCAGCTGTACTGCCCACTTCTGCTAAGCATCTAAACATCAGACCTCCACACTCAGCCAGAGGCACTGGCATGGACCAAGCAGCTTGAGGTCCAGGGCAAGGGGCTGCTGGTGGACAGATGGTGGGGTGCCACATGAGGCTTTTGAACAGGAAAGAAAAATCTTCCTTTTCATTGTGTCTGAAGTGGGGCCCTGGAATGACTGGTGAGGGGCAAGGATGGAGAAAACTGGGGTAGATAAAGGGAACAGGGAAAGGATGGGAAAAAAAACGTAAGGAAAACAAGTTGTGCTGACCATGACTGGGGTAGAGGGGCTGCAGATGGGCTTGCTGTGATGGACGTGAAAGTGGGATATTCATCTCCCCCTGCTCAGACCCTTGCTGCCTCTCATTGCCACATCCTCACAGTTTCCTGGTGTTTCAACCTTAATGGCTTTCACAGCTGCCAGCTCAGTGTTATCCATCACAAAATAAAACCGCAAAGCTTTAAAGGAACCCCAGCTTTAGAAAAAGCTGGTCAGAGGTGGGTAGGCAGGTGGGAGGGGAGGCACAGCACAGGAGCACATTTCTAGCTCTGGTGGCTGTGAAGATGAGCTGGAGGGATATGAAGAAATAAAGTCCGTGAGGGCTGATAGAGGAGCTCTAAGGTTATGCTCAAAACCTGTACTGCTCTGAGCTGGAGTGTGTAATGCCCTCCAGTCTGGGCCATGACGGTGCCCAGGTGTGCCCCAGGTGTTCCCAAGGGTCTGCAAGGGATACCACACAGATTGCACTGAGAAGTGCAAACTGCCAATGTCCTTTTAGAGGCCTTTCCTCTAAACATGCAAAAATAAAGTCAAGTAGCAGGAAGAGGAGCTGGGTTGGTTTGCTTAAGATATTAATTTTAAGGCAGCTGGTGGGGATGTTTTCTCGATCTCGAAGCCGGGTTTTCGAGCACTGGTGGCTGGCTGTGGCAGAGTTTCCATCTCAGCTCAGGAGGAGCGAGGAGAGGGCGGCAGATGCTTTCCCAGAAGCAGCCTGACCAGTGCTTCATTTGCTACTGTGTAAACCTCTGCCTGGTGTAGGCGAGTATCACAAGGGAATTTTCTACCAGACTCAAATTGACTAGGTTTTCTTGTAAAAACATCTGTGCAGAATGGTCCAGAAGCAGGTAGTACAGGGAGAACTTTAACTCCATGTAGGAATTCGAATTCCTCTGCATTTATGAGGCATCATAAAATCATACAAGGAGCACAAATAAACTCACTACTGGCATTTGCAAGAGAGGCAAAGCTTTTCAAAGAAGAAAAAAAGGTCCTTTTCCATGCTGGGTAATATTTGGTGCTATTTTACTTGCCAAAAACTCATTGGGGAGGAGAACAGGATGGATTCAGTGCTGTTGCTAGGAAAAAAAATTCCCAGAATTTGTGAGTTTGTAGAGATAGAAATGTGTATGTGTGATGCAACAGCAGGTAATCCTGTGCACGCTGGGGGAAGATCAGCTGCCCCTCAGCCTTCTTAGGGGCTTGTGTTGAAGGTGTTTGTTGTGGCTTTAGTGATTCTGAAGGGGTTCAGGAATGTGCCTGTGAATGGGGAAGAAGTGCTGATCTTCACTGCCTTCCCAATAGTCTCATTTCTCTGGAACTCTTTCCTTACTTATGCAAGCAAAGGAGGGACACCAGAAAAGTCCCTTTCCCTCCTGACTTGAAGCATTTCCCCCCCTCTCCTTTTATTCCATTTCTCAAAGCACACTGCACAATTGTTTCCTAGGGTCTGTAAGCTTGCTCTAAGCATCCCCTGCCTACATCTTTAGCTTAGTGTTCTTTGCCCCATAGTCAGGAGATCTGTTTTTTACTTTCAACTTCTCTGGTAGCTAAGTCCCATTTCCTTTCAGCTGCTAGCAATCCCTGTACCTACGGGATGTTACTTCCAAGCTTTTTCCTCCATCTGGGAGGACTCGCTGCTCGTTTTTGCTTTGTGCCATATGGTCCCATGATCCCAGGAGCTGGGCCTTTAAGAAAAAACGGGGAAATTGGAGGTAAAACAATAAGAGTTAACAAAACCACCCACCCCTGAAATCCTCCTGATGGTTGTAATAGATTATCTATTTAAAATGTGTTTCTCTTAGCTGTTGGAGATAGCGGTGGGAAATGATTTCACCTCCCCGGGTGACTGCAAACAACTGGGAATGCTAAAGAGCTATTAATCTGCCCCCTTTGAAGAAGTGCCCTCCCTCTCACCTAATCTCAAGTGCCCATCCAAAATAGGCGCTTGCAAGGTTTAGGAGACCACAGCCACAGTCCTTTAATGTCAGAAGTGGTGTTGCTGTCGCTGCTCTGTCCACCCATGTCAGCCCTGTCCTGTCACGCTTGTGGTGAGTTAACAAAGTCCATGGGAAAAGCCCGGGCTGACTTTACTGCCCATTCCCAGCAGGTGTTTCAGCATGACCCTCCTGCAGGCGGGATTTTCCCTTTACTTGCACTCGGCAATGTGCGTGGCTCCCTAAATCGACAGAGATGCAGGCGGAGGTGATCAGCTGTGGCTCCACCGCTGGCGAAGGCTTTTTTCAGCCACTTGCCGTGGTATAGGGGGAAGATGCAGCTGTTATGTCACTGGATAACGTGACTGACGAGAGCAAGCTGGCTCTGCTGACATAGCAATCCCCTCCATAGGAAGTGTTTTTAACCTTTCTGGAAGGCAGCCTGTTGCTGCTCTTGGTGTTATGTGCTCCAGGTATCCCCCAGGTGAAAAAGCAAACCCCAGATCCCAGGAAGGAGATTGCAAACACTAGGTTCCCCAGAACCTACCATCTTTTTAAATTTTGCTTAGAGAAGCCAACTGTGCCCTAAAAGTGAATGGTTTTCTGTTGCCTGGGAATGAAGGTTTTCTCTTGGAAATGACATTTTTAGAGGGAAGTACATTTGGTTTGTTCTCCTGAACAAAGTCAGCTTTTTGTGTTGGACCAGGCAATATTTTGCACAGTGGAAATGAGGGAAGCAGAAAAGGCTAGGGGGTTTGTTTTGTTTCACCATCTCCACCCAAAGTTGAACTGAGGTCTCCAAGAGCCAAGGATTTTTTTCTGTGGCAGTGTTTGTTTAATAGACTGTGCAGGAGAATGAATGCCAGGCACTCCTAAATCCCTGGTGGGTTTTGCCTCCCACTGAAGGGGAGCAATCCCACAGCACTCCCCAGGGATTGCAGAGCTCTTGGGCTTGAGGGGGACATGAGGGATGGGGGAGAACATCAAATGCTGGTAAGTGTGCGATGTCTGCATGGTCATGGTGCACAGGGCTGTGCTCCAGCCTGCCCAGCAGCACCTACAACTCCCTCCCCAGGGGCCCCTGTCCTTGAGAAGGCTATTTCACTTGTCCCAGGTCTTTCCACTACCTTGACCCTGCAGATAAAGCCTCAGGAAAATGTTATCAGCACTATTCCGTTCCCGGTCGTGCTCAAGTCCTGCTAGGTCATCACTTCCCTGTACAGTTATGCTGCTCCTCTCTTTGTAAGCCTGCACAGCAACCCAGCTAAGGCTTCTTGCATCACAGCCTAACTCAGCCATTCCCCCTTAGCCCCTCCAGTGCCTCTGCACTTGGGACAGGGATCTGTTCCATGTTTCCTTGCAGATTTGTGTCCTGTAAAGGACCCTTTGCAACCAGGGTGTTTGGACCCTTGTTGGCTAGGAAATAGCTTTTTGGTCCTGCCGTTGCAAACCACCACCCCTTCCTTGTCTGAGCCTGATTCCCAAACATGGGAACACCACCCAGATGCGGCAGTCTCGTGTTGGGACGTTTTGGTTGGCACATGTGTATATGGGAATGGGGCTGTGTATGTCCACATACCAGTGTGAGTATCCAAAAAAAGGCTCTGCTGTCCTGCTTGTGCCCATGTTTGACCACTAGCAGTTAGAAGCCAGGCACTGCTGTAGAGCAGAGCTGTGCCATCTGCGGTGGCAGCAGGATGGGAACGTGCCCAAATGCAGAGATTCACATATCTGTGCTTTTATCTGAGAAGGTAAACACCGATGAAATGCTCTATGGGAACTGGCAATTTTCCTTGCCTAAAACCTTCTCCTCACCCTGTTATCAAATCAACTTGCTATCAAAACATTTCAGTCTACCATGCAAAAAAAAGCTCTGAAAATATTTAATTTCTAGTCAGTCACAACAGTTACTCTTTTGACTTGCAATGAGGAAGCCAGTCCTTTCAAAGTGGAAAAATGGAAATGTTCCAGCCAATTCTGCCTTTCTTCATCCCAGGCGGAAACAAGTTGATTTACTTTTATCAACTCTAAAAAAAATTTCCCTAAAACTGATGCCTTCTTGCAGGAAGATGCTCAATTACTTGTGAAAATGAAGCAATTTCTATATGATCTTGGGCGTGGGCTTCTATTGTGCCCCTATATAAGGCTATTTCTTTTGAAATATTGGCCCACTTGTGAAGTAGTTCAAAAAATATGAAGGCTCAGCTGGGATGGGAAGTTGGGCTTGAAGGTTAGGAGGGAAGAGAGAGCGACTCTGGGGCTTAGGAGCCCCAGCAGCTCAGCCTTCTCAAATGATTAACCAAGTGTGGTTCGCTGGCATTAATTAATAACTTATTTGGATTGATTTGCATTTTCTTCACTAAATTACAGTTATTTTATAAAGTCTGTGAGGGGTGGTGAGGATGCTATCCCTGAAGCACATTTTGCTCAGGACATGGGTTAATTTTGTTGACGTTCCCAGCGAGGGAATATGCAGTGACCTCAGGCGGACTTTATTTGCCCTTCAAGAGATACACAGATGGGCCCAGAGAGCAGGAGACTGACATGCTGGCACCATTAGAAATCCAAACTCATATATGGAATGAGCATTCTGACAAAATTACACCTTGTGGAAGCTCTTGATAGGTTTTGTTGTGTTCTACCCTTGGGGGGAAAATTAAGTTTCATAGTGTCTGAAGATTTCAGGGAATGCTGTTGCTGTTTTCAGTTCATCTTCAGCCACAATCTTGCAGTGGGACCCTTCTGTCCATCCAGGTGTCTCCAAGAACATAAGGAGTCTGCTGCAGGGTGGAAGAGGACCTGCTTCAGATCTTCATTTTCTGCCCACTGAGTGGGTCTTCTGAGAAATGCGGCTTTGTCACGAGGACACAATCACCAATTTATTTGCCACTGCCGGCTCTTGGTTTTGTAATGCCTGTCAGGAGGACCACATTTGGAGGCCATTACGAAATTCCCTCAGCCTGCTTTCAATCAAACCCTGCATTTCTAGTTAAAGACTATGAACTTTGTTGCATTTCTTCGTTCCCAAACTGTTCTGCCCTGTCTCTCCCATCTCTACTTGGGCAGCATCCCCTCCCAGTTCCACTTCTTAAAGAATTTGAGGCTTTTGGTTTCAATGGTATAAATTAATCCTATTTTGTTTTTCCTCTCTTGGCAGAAATTAAAGTTCCACTTGCCAAGACATCGAGAAGTTCGAGATACACACCAGCAATGCAACTGCCCGGCAGGTAGGGATCTGGGACAGCTGGCACTTTGGAAGGACCTTTTTTGTCTACATCTCATTGGAGGAGTTTTTAATGCCATCTCCTGTGTCAATGCCAAGTTATGTGTACTTGCATAACAGTTTGCTCAAGGTATAGGAAGTTGATAAGGAGTTGTGGGCAACAAGTCTGGTATGTAAGTGGATGCCAACATGGGACAGGAACAATGGGAAAAGTGATAGACATCCAAGTGGATGTCTAGATAGCCAATAAAGAGAGAAGGATACATCTGGAGGGCCAATGTTCCCACTGGTTTTAGATATCGCTTCTGTAGTGGGCAGAGAAGCTCTTGGGAAGTGCATCTTTATTGCCTGATTTTGGAAGGTTTGAGACATGTAGGCTAGATCCAAACCCAAAGCTGAATTTTGGTGAGCCAAAATGCCTCTAGGGTGAGAAGATTTGAATTCTTTGGTGTTCTACAACTATCCAAGGCATCTTGCAGAATTAAAAGCCTTCTGCTAAAAGCATCCATTTATGAGGGGATTGAATGGAGTGGTCACTTGAGGTCCCACTCATATAACATACAGAAATATTATGGGATTGCCTAATTGCATTATGGTTTTAATCATGTAAATATCAAAAGGTTCTTTGAGACACATCTTCTGAAGTGGTTTCAATACAATAAGTGACAAATTGCTATGGAAAAAAATGTTTGTGAATGGCATTTTATTCCACGAGTATGAATCATTCAGCCTTCCTCATTGTCTTTTGATGCATTTGACTAGAAAAAAATAGAGAAGTGCCATCTACCACTCACATCCAAAGCTGAAGTTCTGGGAGAATTTGAATCTGTATATTCAAACTGGTGGCTGAAACTCGTTTTGCAAAGAATGTGGCAAGGAAAGTAATGAGCACATGAAAGTAGCATTTCCATTTTCGGTGGTTTCTCTTTTGGTTCCCTTTGGTGTCCAGTGTGACAGTATCTGGCGGTGTGCTTATCAAAGGGTATTTAAATGTGGTTAACAGTTGGGATAAGGGTGGATAAAATGACAAAGGTGTTGTCTTTGCTGTAGGTAAGGTCTCAAGATCATTGTATTTAGGCTTGTACAGACATGGGAGGTACAGTCTTTTGCCAGACTAAAATGGATTTGCAACACAGCACCTTGTAAAAGCGAGACTGAAAGCTGTACAGGTTTGTGGTGGAAAAGAGCTAAAATCCAGGATCCAGAACTATAGAACATTGGAAAAAGCCTGATTTCACTAGTCCACATCAGGACTGTTGGACTTCCTTTTTATTCCCAGAAAGAAAGAACGGGAGCAATTTTGGTTTAAATTTGAAAGATGGTAAAAATGAAATGTTTTCTAAGTATTGTTTCTTAAAAGAACAGATCAAAACTGAGTTCAACCGATTTTAAATACCAACATTTGCCTTTCAATGGGAACACAAATCACAGCCCTCCTCCATTTTTAAGTTATAACCTGGACTTGACAGATAAATGCCATAAAACCATGGGAGTGAATGTCCTCCTGGTGTTTCTGAGCCAGCTTGAAGAAGAAAACTTAGAACTTGAATGCAGAGCAGAGAAAAAAGAGATTAGCTCCTTTTTGAGGCCATCTGAATGTCACTCCTACACCATTTGTGTGATAGATGAATCACCTAGGTATTTCAGCATTGCGATCATAACACTTGGTTACAGATACCTGCATCCCTTGGGAAGCTTTGGCAGCAGTCTGTGCTGGATTTCTCATAACTCTTAGGTGCCCATTCATTCCATTAAGTTCATAGTATTGCTGAATAACAGCTTTGATTCAGGAGGACAATAATAATAAATGTCTCTTAAACGTCTCCTAAGGATTGAGGCTTCCTTTTTACCTGTCAAACTTGCTTGTCTTTGTCAAACATTCTACGGATACAGAAACTATGTATAAAATTCTCCCCCACCCTGTCAGCTAATCTGTTGAGGGAAATGCAACCATGGTCTAAAGCTGATGTTGTGGCCGGTGAGGTTTTGATTGGTTTGGAGCAGTACAGAAACAAAGGCACCTTCAGCCAGCTATTGTCTCCTCTTAGACCCTTTGCTGCAGGGTATTTCCCTTTAGTCTCCAGGCTGGTGCAATGCAGGCCACCTGACCACTTTTCAACGTGGTCTCTCTTCCAGCACAAGACCTTGGGAATCCTTTTCCTTTATGCATTTTTTTTCCCCTTGTGTTTAAAACGCCCCAAGGACCAGACAACATGACTTTTGCGGCAGACCAAGGTATTCAGAAGCGTCAAGATGTTGCAAGACTTGGCGCATGCCTGTTGCTTCTCACTGGCCCACTTCACTGCCTATAAACACATCATGCTCCTCAGCAAAAAAATGTTTATCAGAAGTGACATTTGAGCTCATCCCTAACTGTGAGTCAGGTCCCTGCATAGGGACAGAGAACGGGAAAAGGAAGACAAGTTCATTTGCTGACCTGTTCAGTGCGGATGTGGAGGTCCAGGGCAGTGTCACCCATTGCCATAGAAGGGCTTCAGAACAGATGGGGTTGTGAACGTAAATGGTTTGGAAAAGCTGGGAATAGGAGAAAAAGAAGACTGTGAAGTGTGTGACTGTGCTGTGGCTATCTGAGACCGTGTGATAAGGATTCTAGAAATAACATGGTCAGGAAAACAGCACAGCTGTATTTATAGCAAACAATAAAGAAATATAATGCTTCTTTTGACTGGAAAGCGGCTACTTCAGATCACGTGGGCTGGGTGGGTGCGACTACCTGTGAGATGTTGCTCCTTGGCATTGTGTTTTTTGAGTTCAGAGGTCACAGTGGGCTTCTCCAGCAGTGTCTCGGTGGTGAGGACATAACTCTCAAGTTTAGCATAACCTGTCTGGGTAATTAATGACTTTGTTCCCTTCAACAGATAATCTCTGTCATCCTTCTGTCCCCACTTACTCCTAGACGGATCTGGGACAACTTTGTGCAGGTTGGAGAAGAGAAAGCTCAATGGCAGCAATGATTGTACCCAGCTATTCTCCAGCCCCAGACCCTCTGCTGGGATGGGGCCAAGCGTGGGCAGGCAGCACAGCACAGGTTTTGGTCTGAGGTTGTTGCATGCATGGATGTGACTTGGGGAATTTTTCTGGGACTGAGCAGATGCTTTTCCATATGGTGTGTGGATGTGGTCGGGAGCTACCTGAGGCTGGAGGATCCTCTTACAGCCAACTGACCTCCCTTAATTTCCTCCATGTAGTAAAAAAATGCTGTGTGGGGAAAGCATTTTGTTTCAGGTTGACAGGGCAAAAAAATCTAAGCTTTCCTGGTCCAATCTTGATCCAGTTGCAGATCCAGACTGTGTCTGCCTGGGCAGCCTCAAACAGCCAGGGATTACACCACAATCCCTTCCCACAGCTTTCCTGGTGGAGGTGGGCACTTGTGTATTTTGTATATTGTGACTCTCTTTATTAGACCTTTCCCATCTTCCTCTCCTCAGCTCTGATTTTCACAGTCCCCATGTGGCTGTTTTTCACTGTGCTGGCTCCCTGCTCTGGTCTTCAATATCTCTTAAAAAAAAAAAAAA